>JBBBDQ010001214.1:0-302500 GCA_037127315.1 Ascarosepion bandense | reverse complement strand
CCATACGTGATACACGCTTGGGCGATTATGTCTCGAAAGAGACATGACTGACTGGGCAGAAGATTAGCCCGCAGTAGGTTGCAATTGCTTTCCGCGGTAGACTGGTTGCCGACCAAGGCTATAAAAGCCAATCTGTCCTGCTATTTAACCCATAACTGGAAGGAAGAGACGTATTATTACCTTTCCCAAGAGTATTTGCGCGTAAGTGAATAAAATGGATTCAACTGGAATTCGAACTCGGCTCCTCGGTTTCTCACTCCGTGCCGATATCCACTGTACCAACAACGCACACCCTTACAAAGCAGTAACAAATTCTTCATTCAAAAACTGTATAATTTTTATAAAAGAGAAAAAAATTTAATAGGGAAATATAGATAAATTATCCGTGCATACTTTCTGTAAATATATAATTAAGAAGTAATAATGGAAAGACCTTAGACACATATTTTCCCCTAAAACTACCAAAACATAAATGTTTCTCTTTGACTTTCTTGGTAGTGCTAAGTGCATTTAAGAAAGTCTTCGTACAATAAAAGGGGCGTAGATACAACCTTTTTAAACACATGAAAATAGAATGACAAAAGCTCGATGTCACTACCAAACTTAAATCTATTGACAATTTGAGAGTATTTTTCTTTCTTTTTTTCATTGCAATCGCTATTTACAAAGTTACAGACTATACATATTGACATTTTCGGCATAACACGATCATGCACAACAAAAAGAAATTGAATTAGAAAACTGAATACTTTGTCAACATCGTGAATTTCTTTCCTTGTTTTGTAATGAAAATTATGACGTATAGAATGACTATTATGTGTTTCAATTAAAAGACTTACACATACTATATGAAGCTTTATATGAGTCAGGAAATGTAATAATAAGTGTGGAAAAGTCGTGAAACTCACAAATTATTATTATTATTTTATTTTATTTTTTTGTTAAATGTAAAACCTGACTGGAATTATCAAAGGATATGTTTCTTTCTTCGATTTGAAGCAATATATTTTGCAAAATACAAAGCGAAATATTTTTCTTGATATTTTTATTTTGCTTTTGTTGCGCATTTTTTATGAAAATTTATATCCGTTTCACTTTTAAATAATGTCTGCCTTGGGATGAAGTATATATGAGAATATATAAGAATTAGATAACCATGGAGCTTTAACATTAAAACTAATTAAATTTTAACGAAAAATTTTTGATAAAATTTAAAACCTACAATGTTTCATTTATAAGCGAATTCTCCAATATAATTAAAAATGAAAAATTATTTTACTAAAATAAATGACCCACAATACGTAATTAATTTGTGGTAACCATTACCACACACTTACATACATACTTCTGTATACATAATTACGCACGCATGCATATACATACATATCTGTTACATGTCTTAGCCAACATGGAAAGCCCTGGTTGGTTAATTCATCACACGTGACGTTTATTTCCCGCGCTTAGATTTAAAGTATATAAGCCTTAGGACTCGCGTGGACACCAGTTGGAATATTTCTTTTCGGAAGCACAGAACGAATGATGCTGCTTCTTTCCAACTCACACATTGCTCTAATTTTGCCCATAATTCGCTGCTCTCAAATATTCTTTAAAATATACCTTCTCTTTATTACAACAAATATCTCTACAAACAAACAATACACTTTAACAAACTAGCACAAGCAAAATGTATACAACTCTTTTTCAGGAATTCCTCAAACAAGGACATTAAAACATTTTAAATCATGTTTCCAGAGAGAACATTAATTCAACTCTCTGCATACAAGATAATTACCACTTTGTAACCAACAGTCAATACAATGTTATTAATGTTGTTTAATCGTATTTGAGTTGTTCTTTATTTATATGTGGTGGTTGGATGACTATTCTTCTTTCATTTATTTGGTGACTCCGTATCGAAGATAATACATGGTCAGTCAACCCACAACAAATTCTTCTAACTACAATAAATATTAATATACCATAATTATTAAATCTTAATTCTAACCTAAACATTTCAGCCCCTTTACTAATGAAGTAGTTTAAAAAAATCCGTACTGTTGTTAAAACTTATTGTTTACCTATTTAATAATCGTGTGGTCTTAATATGTACCGTACTCAGACAAAATAATTTTTTTGACATTTAATTTATTAGAATGTTTAATTTATGACATCAAAATTTTTAAAAATATTTTACTAAAGAAAATGACCCATAAAATACATAATTATTTTTTCTAACTAAAATGTATGTAAGTAAACCATAATTGTTTTATTTTAAAATCAACTTAAATATTCCAGCCTCTTTACGCATGAGCTCGTAAAAAAATCTAATTTTTAATGTTTAATAAAAACAAAATACAAACTGCTGTTAAAAAATTGTCAATCCATTTAAAAAATATATGGTCTTTGTGCGGTCTTTTGTTTTATTTTCCAAGATCAACACACACACACGCACACACACACACACACACACAATAAAATTAATTCACACCCCGTGTGTCTCTAAAAATAAAATTGCGCGGGCATTCACCCCTTACCAAACCCTTTGGCGTCAAAAACAAGAACGGCGCACCCAAAAGCACGGACGTAGTGGTAAACACATCACATGTTCAAAAATATGAATTTTGACTAATCAGGGCTCGATACAAGAAAAATATATTTCTCAATTTCCAGGTGCCTCACCATGAATATAAAAAATTAGAAACTTTGTGTGTTAGGAGGTATTAGGAGGTGTCTATTGACCTTACATTTAAACTCCCGGAGGTTGTAGCCGTCGGAGAAGCAAGCATGCGGAAGGGAATTCCACAGGCGGGAAGTGCGAGGAAAGAAGCTGTTGGAGTAAAAATTACGGTTACATTTCATCGATTTCATTGTAAAAGGGTGGGACCTAGTTGCCAATCTAGTATCTCGTGCAAATTCACATCTAGGGGTACCAGTGATTTAAGTTCGTCAGAGCAGAAGCCCTGAAAGTATTTATAGAAGCGGTACAGGGATGCCACGTCACGCCGGTGAGAGAGATACTGCAGGCGGTCAGCCAAGTCGGTATCAATCACATTACAGATTCTTCGCTGTATTTTGTCAAGAACCCCGAGAATAATAGGAGCACCTGACCAGATGTGGCAGCAGTACTCAATACATGGGCGGATGGTGGATTTATATAATTGCAGGATAGATTCAGGCGGAAAGAATTTCCGGGCCCTGCACAGAGAGCCGACTTTCATAGCTGAGGATCTGGCAATGGATTCGACGTAGTCATTCCACTTGAGGTCTGCTGAGAGTGTCAGGCCAAGCAGGCGTAGTGATTTACTCTCTAGGAGGCAAGCCTGAGCTTAACTCGATCTTAATTTTTGGGTAAAGCAAGAGTTGAAGATATTGAAACTTTCTTAATTCAAATTTCCTTTGTGAAACTGCGTGGTGAGTACGATTTTTTTCTTAAATCTGTATTTTTTTTCTTTCTCATTTTTGGCATTCATACTTTATTTGGAAACAAAAATTAGCCTCTCTGCTTTGGGGTTTTTATTTATTTATTTTAAACTAGCTTTTTTGTTCGCGGAAACGATCCAGTGATGGTGACATATTTTATTATTTTTATTAGAATAATGATTATTATTAAAATTGTTGTTGTTATTATTGAGGAAAGTGCAACAAGCCAACTAAGATATTACTATAAATATATACGCAATATTAGTATCATAGTATCCAGGGTGAAACCTATTTACCACATATATGCATCACAAACAGATATGAGTAATAAGTGTTAAATAAAACAGTACATAGAATTGCTAGTAGAGCTTAGTTACAGATAAAATCCAGGATTGTTAACACATTTTGAATTCACTCTTCCTTGAAACTTAAGAACTACACTCTTATTTCTAGAAAATATATCTACAGTGCATTATTTACATTGTTCAGGTTGCTGTCCTCATTTTCATCTGTGTTTCTTCTGTTGTTGTCTCCGGCTTTTTTAGATGCTAGTATTTTCGATCATTGGATATATTATTCTCGTTCTATATGCCATGTCTCTTCCGCATATCATGTAGTTATCTCCCTTTAACTTAACTTTCTAAGTTATTTGTTCACCACTTCTCTAGCCAGGTACTGGACTGTCAAGTTTTTGGGTAAAGTCACTGGATCGAACCAACTTTTACTCAGTAGGCCATTTTACACTGAGGATATATAGACAAATGCGCACGGATTTTGTCAATAGATGACTAGTCCAATTAATTCAAGACTGCATAAGACAGTTTATTCTCTGGTAATTATGGATTACATTATGGAGCTTATTTTATTTCGACAATACCTGTTAACACATCCAAAAATGTAATATCAGAATAACTGTAGTCACGCGAGATTTTGCAACAATATTTATATTTTTATTTCATTTCCTCTTGTACTGTCTGTTCTGAAGTTTATACATTATTCTATAAATTTTCTGTCAGATAGTTTTAGTTCATTTAAATACAATTATTAAACTTTATTCATATTTCACACTAATCGTATCAGCGGATTTCCGCTATGATTCAAATTACAGCAGAGTTCATCCATTGTACAGGAAGCACCTCGTGACATTTTCTATATTATTTTGTTTTTACTATTCGCTGAGTTTTTTTTTATTTCTTTTTGATATTGTTTCGTACGAAACAAAATTTCAAAGCATCTCTGTTGGGAGTTTACACAAGTTTAAGTTTTCTCATCCTCTCATAATCTCCTTTTAACTCTGATTGGTTTTGGCAATGATGTCACCCTGATGGTTCGTACAGAGGTTGTTTATTTTTCGAATCTTTTGTAAGGCACCCCGACCTCTTTCCCGTCGATTTCATGATGATGACGGTGACTCTCACGTTATTCATATCGCTATATCAGTAATTGTCTCTAATCTGTCTCAAACGATTTCAAGTGTACTCCTATAGCAATATTTTGGGCGGAACAGAGGTAATTAATCTTATTAATTAATTATTAACTATAAATGGAAAATCTTCTAGTTAATATTATAGATCTGAAGAAAACGTACAAAAAAGACATTTTTCTTTATTCTCCGAATAAGGGCAGATATAAAGAAAACAAAAAAAATAACAAAAGGTATTTCTCTGTTGTCATTTTAAACCCGAGAAAAAAAATAAAGAAAGAAAAGACTAAGATTTTTTTTTTATGTCAGGGAGTGCCATGTACAATGAACGCTATTTTCGGCCACCCATGGGGATTCAAAATTGTCATTCTAAACCTAATAGAAAAGGATAAATTCAATTGCTGTTTTTCGCTAGTCATTAGTAATAGCTGAAAAGGGATTTTACTTTTTATTATTGTATTCAAAGGACATTGTCTTGCTAGCGTGAATTGTGAAAAGAATTAAAATAACAAATTTCTGATTCCGAGTTGAAGTAACTCAGAGAAGAGGCATTTAGTTTGACATCAAGCAGTTAGGTAGGGTAGAGCAGATAACGAAAATATTTTCCGTCACCTGAAAATGTCGGTGACTTAGAAATGGTTATTACAAACGCAGATGCCGAAAATTCTTACCTAAGTGACAATGTCAATAGACCCTTGTCAACTTGTTTTGGGCGAAGCCAGTTCACAAAGGTTAATAGCGATTGCTTAACAAAAAAATCCCCGAAATTGTTTCGTGAGAAAAAAATCGCCAGTTAAGTCCAGCCCAGAAAAGGCGTATGGAAGATGACGTCATAAGACTGAGAGGACTCTCACTGGTCCAGTGAGCCAGCGGCGAAAGGGGGAGACGATCAACGTTTGACGTCATGGAAGGAAGACTAATCTCATTGGGTAAACCAAAGACACCAACGAGTAGCAGCTAAACTTAGCATTCTATTTTGCTTTTATTAATTTATTAATTTTTTTTTGTTATTTTTACTCAATTTTCCAGAGATTATTTTCTGCGAGGTAAGTGCATGAGAAATCGTTTCTTTTCTTTCTTTTTCCCTCTCCGTTCTGTCTGTAATAATTTTTCTTGTTTTTGTTTGTTTGTTTGTTTCTCTCTCTCTCTCTCTCTCTCTCACTCTCTCTCACATTTTTCGACTTTATGCTCTGTTCGGTTAAAATATTGTTCCATTGTCTTGAGGTACTTCCATTTATTTTCCTAGCGATGCCAAAGTTAGGGGCAGCTAATCCCACCCAAACCCAGTGGAATGTTTCATTTTCGTACATGGCCAGACTTTGTATTCAAACTTTGACCATAACTCTCTGCACAAATTGGAGTTATATAGACCTTTATTTTTCTGGAAAAAAGACAGAGTGAAAATATTGTTGCGTTTATTAATTTTTTAATTCTTTTTTTGTTATTTTTACTCAAATTTCCAGAGATTATTTTCTGCGAGGTAAGTGCATGAGAAATCGTTTTTTTTTTCTTTTTCCCTCTCCGTTCTGTCTGTAATAATTTTCTTGGATTGTTGTTTTTTTTTCTCTCTTTCTCTCTTTAAATAACATTTTCGACTTTATGCTCCGTTTGGACTTTAATTAAGTTAAAACTTAGTTAACTCGTCACCCCTAACATTTTTATTTCTTTTTTTTAAAATTGGAGTAGATAGCCCAAACTATCGCCCGGTTCACACTCCTCCTACGTCTATTGAACAGGAGTAGAGGCTTTCCCATTGATCCCTGTTTACGATGTGGTCTCCGGCTTTCTCTTCTCTCACTTCTGACCTTAGTATTGGTGCTTCCGTGATTTTCCTGCGATCTGTCTGGTTGGTGGCAACGGCTCATCATTGTGAGGGTACCGGGTTGGCAGTTTCCTGGTTTCTGTTTCCGACTGGTAGTTAGGAGCCCTAACTCTTGCGTAGCGTCAAGAGAGGCTGCTCTGATCAACAGTTGTATAATATCGGGGTTCTTGTAGTGCCATATCGCGCATGGATAGGTGTCCTTGCAAGCGCTTTCGGTGGGCAATTCTGAGGCCACACCTTGTTGCCAGTTTCCCTCCCAGCACAGATCGTGGATAATGACCGCCTGTATCCTCTACCCTAGGTCCCTCACTATAAACAAAACATATGATGAACAAAAGTAGAAACAACCCTAAACCAGCTAAAATCAAAACACCTAAAGCCCTTAACCTTTCCTTCACTATTATCGGGGCATTCGTACTAACTTTCCTTCATGAAAAGTCCCCGGACATCATAGCGCTTTGCGAAACTAACCTCCACTCTTCTATTCCCTCCTCTGACCTCTCCATCCCTGGCTATCTCCCCCTCTTAAGGAAGGATTCCACTGTCCACATGCATGGGCTGGGTATCTACGTCAGTGAATACCTCCCCATAGCTAGGGTGTCTTCACTTGAATCTGCTGTCCACCAGTACGTATGTCTCCGTCTGTCTCTCCTCAGTTCGGTTAGTTACTTATTCTTTCTGTACTGCTCTCCCTCCTCTCCTAACTGCTCCCTTCTAGATTGCATTGTTGACAACATTGATAAGGCTATTTCCTGCCACCCATTCGCTCACATATTTGTATTCGGCGATCTCAACGCATATCAATCTGAGTGACTTAAACACTCTGTTACTGATCTAGCCGGCGTCCACGCCATGAACTTCGCTATTTCCCAATCCCTTACGCAAGTGGTGGACTTCCCCACTCGCTTCCCAAGCACTCTCCGCGGACACTCCTCACTACTAGATATATGTATTACCTCTGCCCCTGACGCCTGTCAAGTCTCACAGCTTTGTCCGCCCGGCAACTCCGACCATGCTGTTGTCTCTCTCAGTATTTCTTTCCACTCTCACGCTCCTCAGGAGCCTCCTACCTATAGGACCTCCTACCGCTACCAAAAAGCTGACTGGGATGCTTTTCGCGATTTCCTCTGCGACGTCACTTGGGGAAAAGTGTTCGATCTCCCAGTTGATGACTGTGCCTCTGAGGTCTCGTCATGGGTGAAAGCTGACATTGATGCCTTCATACCCACCAGGAAGTATTGCCTAAAACCTCATTCCTCTCCGTGGTTCTCTCCTGCCTGTTCGACCGCCATTGCCCACAGGAAACATTACTTCCGACTATTCAGGAGCTTGTCATCTGATCACAATAGGCGCCTATTCACGTCTGCTCGCAATAAGTGCAAGAGAATCCTGAATGACGCCAAACGGTTGTTCGCTGAGAGAATGCGACAGCACATAGCTGACCGCAAGTTCGGCTCCAAGCACTACTGGCGGATATGCAAACGGGTGCTTAACAACTGCAAATCCTCTCTACCTCCTTTAATCCATGAATTTGAGGTTCTCACATCATCTGCGGACAAAGCTGAGTGCTTTGCCTGCAAATTCTCATCCAACTCCACGTTTGACTCATCTGGAGTATGCTCACCTGACTTCCCCGTTAGAACTAAGTCCAAACTGCACGACGTACATATTACTCCGAAGAGAGTATCCCGAGTTATTTCAAAACTTGACCCCCATAAGGCGAGCGGTGGCGATGGAATCCCGGTGATAGTCCTTAAGAGGTGTGCACCTGAACTCTCCCCTGTCCTCTCTAAACTGTTTAACTATTGCCTTTCTGCTTCCTGTTTTCCTGCATGCTGGAAGTTCTCTTCAGTCGTTCCTGTTTTTAAGAATTGTGGTGAACCTCGGGCCCATCCAACTATCGCCCTATCAGACTTCTACCGATATTCGGGAAAGTGTTCGAGGCCATAATTAATGCTGAAATAGTTCAACATCTTCCTACCCACAAACTCTTCTCTGACAAGCAATATGGCTTCTGCTTTGCCAGGTCCACTGCCGATATTCTAACAACCTTTACGGAGTACATGGTCCGGACCCTCGATGAGTCAGTCGAGGTTCGTGCAGTTGCTCTTGACATCTCCAAGGCTTTTGACAGGGTTTGGTACTCTGGCCTCCTTTGCAAACTACGGGGTTACGGCATTACCGGACGCATGCTTAACCTAATCCAGCCCTTTTTAAACAACCGCAAAATGAAGGTCGTATTGAATGGGCATGCCTCTTCATCCTACAGCACGAATGCCGGTGTCTCCCAGGGCTCTATCATGGGCCCGACGCTCTTCCTTATTTTCATCAACGACCTCCAAGATGAGATCAAGTCCCAAGTAGGCATCTACGTAGATGACACCACAATATATTCCCGCACAAGTTAGAAACCTGGCATGGCGGACATACATAATCTCGCTGCTGACCGTGAACGGGATCTACACTCTGTGGTGAATTGGGGCAAGAAGTGGCTTGTCAACTTCAATGCATCCAAGACCAAGCTGTTGTCTGTCAACCATCACAGGCAACCTCTCCTGCCTCACATAAGCATGGACCAAGCGATTCTCCCTGAGTGCAATACACTGCGCCTCCTCGGCCTTACCCTCTCTTCTGATCTCAAGTGGAACCGCTACATCGAATCCATAAGTAAATCCACTGCTAAGAAGGTTGGGTCACTGTCTCGATTCAGGATGTTCTTTCCGCCTGAATCCATCCTGCATATATACAAATCAACCATTCGTCCGTGCATGGAGTACTGCTGCCATTTATGGTCAGGCGCCCCTGCCGCTCACCTCAGTGTTCTCTACAGGCTGCAAAAAGTTAGTAACGTGATAGGTGCTGACGTGGCGGCTCAACTACAGCCATTTCCCCACCGACGAAATGTGTCCTCCCTTTGTCTGTTCTATAAGTACTTTTATGGTTTCTGCTTGGACGAACTTGTCACTGGTTCCTCAACAACATGGGTGTTTACTCGTGCAACCAGAATGGCAACTGGGTCCCACCCATTCACAGTTAGGTTAGCCAAATGCAAACGACAATTCTACTCCTGCAACTCCTTCTCTCGCACTTCACACCTGTGGAACTCGCTCCAATATTCTTGCTTTCCTGACGGCTACAACCTCCAGAAATTTAAATGCAATGTCAATACTCATCTACTAACCACTTGACTCTAGCCCTTCCCCCACCCCGTATATCCTTCCCTTTCTCCCCCCCTTGCAACTGTCATTACACCTGCATTTTCATCTTTCTATTGCTTCTTTCTAATTGGTTTGTAATCCTCTTCTCCCTCCTTTAATTAATTTTCTTTCAGTTATGTAGCCCCCCGCACATCAGTGGCCATTTACGCCTTGTCCGGGGTGAAATGATTAAATAAAAAGTTTCCGAGATGAGGGGTAACACACCCAGCGTCCGTCAGCCCCACATCATGGCATGGGCATAAATACAGGGTCCCGAGGGACCAAAATCAGTTAGACTGGAATTGCCAGTTGAATTCCAGTCAGCTCCCGGCCCAGAGATGTAACGACGAAGATAGGCGCCATGTTGTTGCACGCCAATCCCAGGGCCTGCCGGCCAACCAAATTAAAAGACAGACGAGAAGTGATTTTGCAGACAAAGTTTTGAGATCGCCAACTGAATGCAATTTTCAGGTGGAGTTGAGTTGCAGCTCGAGTGGCAGAGTGTTCGAGTTCCCGGTACATAGCCGTTATGACAAAGATAATTGCCACATAGTTGGGTGCCAACCATAGAAAATCGCCGCCTGCTAAAGACAGTTCCCAGCTGAAGAAATTAAGAGACAGAGAGATAATTGCCATGCCGTTGGGTGCCGACCGTAGAGAAGCCTGTCGCCAATCAACCAACCAGGGTTTAGAGAGAGACACGAAAAACTTTGCAGGCAAAGTTTGAATTTGTCAAATGAAGAGAGTTTTTGGTGAGAGTGATCCAACCCGGAACAAGAACTTCACTTCGATTCTGTTTCCGTAGATGAACCGCGCCAACCTACCCACAACCCAGCACTTCGGCAATTTCGGAAACCAAGAATCAAGTTGACTAGTCTTATGACGAACTTAGAACACTGTTCGGAGTAGCGTGCTGCGGCCAGCCAGATTTAACGTTATTGCTTAGGAGAATAATAAGATTTACTTAAGAGACTTCCGTTCCGCTAGCAGTTTGATAAAAGCAGGGACTGGGAATTATCCAAGAGACTGTTGTATATATTCTGTATATAAAGACATTATTTTACAACACTTCAGAGGTCGGTCCACTTTTTTTCTTGGTGCTATATTTCTTTCTTTTATTACTCAATTATGTACACGCTTCCCGGGTTGGTTTAGTTCGGCAGAGAGACAGCTAGTAGAGAACTCACGTGACTACCTTGTGATTAATCAACACAAGGTGGTACAAGGGAGATCACAGTGACAGTCAATTTACGACCGGCTATCTGGATCGAAACCAACAGCGACCGGCCAGGCAGTGGCATACTCCTCTTTATTGCTGCAACAATAATTTTCATATTTGAAAGAATTATCATTTTTTTAATAAGATGCTACGTTTTCTTTACATTTACATGCTTTTAAAATATGGACATAAGCTGAGAAGCTCATAGGCTACTCAAAATACTGTAATGTAATGTGTTCAAATGAAGTTTATTTATCAGTCTTCCATCACAGTTGCAGTGCTTGGATCCCACTGTTGAAGATTTTTTTTTATCTTGTTGGTGAAAAAAGACATCAACAGAAATCATCATCATTGTTTTAATGGTTCACAGGTAAGTTACTTTTTATAATTTTGGCTAAGCTCTGATAATCAGATCGGGCTAAATCAAGAAAAACAAGTTTGCTCCAACAGTTCAAAGACAAAGCCAGGCGCAATATCTATTGAAATCAATTGTCTGTGTAATCGAGCGTGATCCCGTTGAAGCAAAGTTAATTACCTCTCTGTTTCTAGACGTTTTGGTCTATGAAAAAACAAAACAAAACAAGTAAACACCATATCAAGAGGATTAAGCGCATTTCGTAACTACCCGAAAAAGTTTACATAGTCTCCATTGATTGTGTGACAATTTTGAAGACACTCAATGCTGCAGCTAAACAGTCTATCGTAAATTATAGTTTTGTTTAGTGTTGTTCAATGATACAAGGTTTAATATTTATTCTAGTTAAAGGATTATAAAATGAACGCCCAATTAAAGTCGGTTTGGTCCTTGATTTAATAAGGTTGTATTAATCAAAAAAAAGTTATTTCGGAAATATTAAAAATATCTATTCTTGGGAAGAAACTGTTTAAATATACCTTTCTACTTACCATTGAATTACGAAGAGAATGTGAATGATTCCACTCTCTAAAACTGGTATACCGAGTATTCGGTATTGAGATGTGAACTGATAAAACAAAAGACTACCTCACCAGAACATGAACAATGAAATATTCATAGAGTAAAGACAAAAATGTCACAACGATCGGTTATATATGGAGATCTCAAGGGGAAGGAACGTTTATAAATTTATTTCAAATTTTCTTAAAATACTCTTATTCACATGATGAATTCTATCAACTGTCAAAAAATATCTCTTTGTATGTAAAATGATTTTAAGCGGCATTTGAAAATACCGGTATTATCACATGTTCCTTATGTTAATCACTTCATATTAAATAGTATTCTGTTAAATTGCTAAATTATTGCTGAGATTTTAAAAAGTGATTGGACAAGATTAACAAACATAAATTAATATATCATCTACGTTACCTTACTGCATTTATCATAATCACATAACAGGTGATACCGAACATAATACTTATAAGTACTCTTGTTAACTTAATTGATGAATATCAAAATTAAATATTACATAGATTAAAGAAGTTTGTACTGTGATTCTAAATTGGAAACGCGTGTATTAAAATATTAATTTGTTTGATAGCAAATGGGTCGGGTGGTTTGGCTTGCATATTTTAAAATATACGAAAACATGATGATAAACATATCGCCGAATGTCAATACGTGAATTCAAATATGATAATTATCTAAATAAAAAAAAATAATACAAAAAATAGTTAATTCATTCCAACTTGGTTATCATCAACACGAAAACAAAAAACTAAATACATCAAAATCATGAATTTATTCTGTTGTATCTAGATATAATAATTTCTTTCGTGCAAATTACTGGGCTATGGAATATACTGAGGATCGTTTGATTTAATCTGGCCGATCTTATCAAATAATGAAATGAAAGCAGTTTGAACGGACATGATTTTACATATTTCACATGAAAGCCGATAACCGGCAAGGATCTCTCATAGATCCTATGCTGTTTCTGATTTTCATCAGTGATATTCCTGTTATAATCTGTTCTTAAGAAGATATGTTATTATTAATTGGTCTGCGTATTTGAGTTGTTATCATTGATTTTTTTTTTTGCTTATGTATGTCTTGTTTTCGTGAAATTAATAAAAACCGTCCGAGATTGACAAGAATCGAGAAAAATTTTCAACAAAAGAAAAGATTCCTATAGCTGAAACTTGTCGTATTTTATATTTATTTATTTATTTATTTATTTATTTTTTGCCAGAGGCAAAATTGGTAGTGGCTTGTTTAAGCTATAGTACTAGTCTTTATATTGAAAAAAAATTGTAGAGATTAAATTCCTGCTGGGAAGGAGAGTTTTTCTTAAGGAGAAGTTATGAGATAGGCAGGTTGTTATTAATTTCCTTGTTAAAAAAATTAGAATAAATAAAGGATAACAACTCAAAAACTGTTTCTGCCGTAGTAAGAAAAGAAGAGGACTGCGACATGGTTTGGAGTTCTACTGTTTTAAATAACAGTCTAATTTAACAAAACAATCATTATCAATATTTCAAAATAAACATCATGAAAATAATCGCTCAATTCATCAAAATTGTTTTGGAAGACATAGCATAGTATAAGTTTTAATATTAGCTAGATAATAAGCTGGAATATCAATAATGGTTTATAAATGGGGAAAAATAAATATATCATGTATCAGAAGTCATTATGGGAGTTTCTAAATTCAGAAACTTGATCAAGAAAATTTCCTTGGAAACTATTAGAACCATATAGATTTCGATATATTTGTCACCTGAATAGCTGAGTGAACTCATCGGAAGCAAGATGGCCGATTAAGCTTAAGTAATTAGTAAGATGGAAGTCGAGCAATTAATGCAATCAACGCGGCTTTTTGCCATCAGCGAAAAGCACTTAGCATGATTCGTTCCCTCAGTGAGTTTTTATTCACAAATTATGTACGTAAGTAATATATCTGTCTGAAATGGTGTGAGAAGCCGCTTATTAGTGCATGCAAATCAATATAAGAAAATCTTCAATAAATAAAAACAAACTCTATAGCTTCTCCGTAATGTATTTGAGCTAAGATAGACGTCTGCCGCAACATAACGTTCGAAATATAAAATGAACTAATTGAGCAAAATCACCGACAAATTCATCTTTTGCTTTTACATAAATTGAATATATTTCCGATATATTATTTTAATTAATTAGCGCTATCTTGCAACGGATATTCAACATATATGAACGTATAAAACTGATAAAAGTCAGATTTGTTCTACGATGAGAAAAAATATGAACCAGTTATTGCCTCGAACGTAATCACAGAACAAAAGCACATTCATTCACATACTCTGATAAATATATATATATATATATATATATATATATATATATATATATATAGTTACCCGCAGACAGTACTGTATCGCATTATCACATCTCCTCAATACAGATAGACATCCGATTGCTTCCAGACAGAATTGAAACCCGACTGATCTGACATCAGTCGTCGATTCTAACTCTTACTTATGGTCGCTCCGTAGAGAAAGCCAGGTTTATCGTGTTTTATACACAATAAATACACACGCCAGTAGCCGAGTGTGTTCACATTCATTATTGAATGGACAATACGTAAATATCGCGCGCATACCCGTTACAATATGCCTCAAAATATTAATAAACCAACTAAAAAGTCCTAAGAAAATTTCCTTTAAATATTCAGATGCAACTGATGACTAACCACGACTTCTCTTTCAATAAATATTTCTATAAATATATATTTGGTTTTACTATGCAATCTCCTTTAAGCGGTGGACTTGTCTGTAACTAGAATTTTTAATTTGGCCCATACATCATGTATAAAAACTCTACTTTTATCACCTTCAAAAAATACGTCCTTCGGATATAACACCTGAATGAAAATAAATGATACCTCATAAAGAAAACATAGAATCTACCATCGATGTTGAACATGAACTTGAAAAAGACAAATCTTTGCCTTTTTTCGATATCTCATTTATATGTCGCAATAACCACTTAGAATGCAATGTTTATCTCACAGCCACTAGCAAAAACGATTTAATCCATTTCTATTCCCATAATCGTCTAAAAATAAAATGAAGATTATTCGTAGAAATTTTCCTCAGAGCATTTACGGTATGTAGTCTAGAATACCTATACGAAGAAAAAGAAATACTTTGAAAAAAAATCAATATTTTTTTACCCACATCATTTTACTCTCAACGAGAGGAAACGACCGCGCAGAATTCACAAATGTACACCACGTTAAGTACAAATTTAGAAACTTGCCATTCAACTATCTTTTTACAAAATTTTAAATAATATGTTTATTCCCAACACTAGGTTCTTTAACAAAATAAAACTACAAAATATTGGATATAATATTAAAATGAAATCTAGATCCAACGCCACTTCTGAGACCGGGATTCATGAAATGAATGGCTTAAAACTACAAATATTTACATTGGAGACTTATCAGGAGATCTAAAAGTTCGTATTTGTAATCTTACGAAAGACCTACTGGGAAAACACGTTAAACACTTTCGTAATAAACAGAAGCAAAACTGTCCAAAGCAAATTTACATGAAAATTCATTACGTAGGAAATAATTCGACGGGCAACTGGTACAACAGTGACCATCTATATATGCACGTCAAACAAAGTATATTTCATCATTGACCCTTACAAACTCCATATTTAAATAACATCATACATGTCTATATACTACTGCGACCGCCATCACGGAAATGGTGTTGCGTAAAAACGTCCTCAAATCAATATACGCACTGTCAAACTAGAAATGTGATACAGTTAAATAAATGTACACACGTACATTTCTTTACATGACAAAACACATGTAAAGTTTGCATAAGCAAAACAATCATCACCAAAAACTAAAAATAGCAGGCTTTTTATATATTCTCTCTTTTTTTCCAACATTAATGCATATCACGCTTTGCAAAAAATCTAGATTTATAAACGGATTGAACATGTTCCTTATCCTATCAGACTGTCAGATTTCGATCCACATTTGGTCCATAATTGATCGCAATTCACACACCACACACACACACACACACACACACACGCACACATCAAGGGTATTGTAACTATGAATTGTCCGATGCAATTATCAGCTATTATACATAGAACAGCAATTTATTAGCCCCACCCCACTGCGTGAGATCAACAGAAAGCGGACGTTGTATGATGGTAGACTGTCACCAGAAAGCAACATTTCCTTAGCGTCATTATATTTTGTCTCAGAACAATAGCACAAATATTGTCATTGCACTTATTTGTAGATCCTTGTCATTTTATTCGTTGTTTTATACTCATGCACATATAAAGTTTTTTATATAGAGAAAATCCTAGCATGATACTAGGTATCTGATTGTGCAAATTCCATATACAAATCTAAATATACTCACTTTCGTTCTCTCATATGGATATATTATACAACTGACAAAATCATGAATCGATACTCAGAAGATAACGGAAAGTCCATATTATAAGCATCTCAAAAAATTACTGACAATATTTATATTTAAATTATTATGACAATATATTTTTCATGAATCTAATACATGATAGTTATAAAATTACACAATGAATTCAACCCAATTTATTTCCAAGCATTGCCCTCATGTTTGTCCTACTTTCTGTGTTCCTAAAAACTGTTTATTTTTATTATATCTGAAATTTGGATTTTCTTTTTTAATTTCAAAATATTTCTTATCCACAGAGATTTTTTCGTATTTTTTGTAGGGGCTTCTTTAGCTGTTAGATCAATAAATACTAGATAGTATCACCTAAACTGAATCGCTTGGTATTTCTGAAATTCAACTCAAAATGAGCGAATTTTTGCCGACTTTATCATTTTAATTTGTATCCTGTACTGTTTATATGGTCGTGATTAACACGTTTACTCATCTCCAAGAGAATAAATGTTACCAAATAATTGCGTCAATTAGTCGTATACATTTTCCACGATATTTTGTCTATTTATGAATGTTATATTTTATTTAATTGTTTGTTCCTTTATGTTTTTTTTCATTTTCCCTTGAATATAGCATATGTACTGGTATGTTTTTCATTTATGAATTCTAAATATTTATTTTCCTATTACATGGGATTCATTCAAACCCAAGGATATTACATTGAAATTTTTTCTAGTGCTATTTTTAGCGGTTAATATCTATGGCTATATTTGCTGATACGCCTGATGTCGTTTATAATCCAGTTTAAGATGTTGAAACTATATTGGACAAAGGGGATGGCAAAGTTATTAATGCCCATAATCCTGTTCTGTGAATTCAAATTCAGTTTTTAGTATCAATCGAAGCCTTCTATAGTACTCTTTACGCACTATTTCTTTCATTTTTTTATGGTGAATTTTTTCACTCTCATTTATACCTCGGTATTTATAAGCTTCATTTGGATTTAATTCTTTTATTGTTACAGCAAGGTCTAAGCTAATTTAGGATGTTTGTTGTAGTGATTCACTTAAAACTGTAGCTTTAGCGCATTTCATTCCAATGTCTTCGCTGAAGCATTTTACAGTTTGCAGAAGACCTTCTTGCTCGTTATCATTCTTAGCTTACAACTTTAAATCATCCATGTAAAATAGATGGCTTATTTTTTTTTCCTATTTTATAACCACAGTCTGTCTTGTTAAGTTGACTGGTTAGTGCTATTAATGATAAGCAGAATAGTAAGGAAGACAAAGAATCACCTTGAAATATACCTCTTTAGATGTTTATTTCCCCAGACTTATAGTTTCAATTTATATGATTGAGGTAAAGGGTTGTTTTCCATATCGACATGCATTGTTTAATGAAATTGATGATGACGGGTGATATCTTGTAAATATTTAAAGTCTTTAAAATCAAAGAATGTGGCACACTATCGAATGCCTCACGAGAATCTATCCAGGTAGTACTAAGATTTTTTTTGTATTGTAGCAGTTTTTCAGGATCATTCTGTTAATAAGCAATTGGGCGTTACATCCTTTTTGTTCACCCGGTAACATGTCATTTTTTCCAAGAATAAATATGTCTGTTTTCTTAAAATAGATGTTAATAGTTTGTATGTTGTCGGAAGGCATGTAATTGGTCTGTAGTTTTTCGCGTTGTTTGTTTCACTATTCTTGGGTAGATGAAATGTAATTCCTTTGGTCATCCATGCAGGAATTTTAGTGGGATCGTTCACCATTTCTTGAAGTTCTTTGGCTATTTTTTATGTGCTGTTTTTAAATAATATAGCCAAAAGTTAGAAATTTTATCTATACCTGGAAATTTCCAACTGTGTGCTCTTTTAGTGTAAATTTAACAACCTGTTCAGTTATTCTGTCTGTTCTGGTTCATTTTTGATTCGTTCTATCTCTTGTGCAATCCAATTTACTTCTTTGTTATGTTCTTTAGCGCAATCCAATATTTTTTCCCAGAACTGTGTAACTTCTTTCATTTTTTTTGGGGGGGGGGGCTGTCACTTCAATTCTTTACCTATTTCTCTGTAAAATTTCTTGCATCGGTTTGAAAAATCTTGTTTTGTCTGTAGAATCTTGATCTTTTCTCATAGCGTCTTCTTCTTTGAGCCTTCAGTTGTATTGTTTGCTTTATTTTTTCCTTAGTTGATAGGACTTCATTTTCATTTCTAATGTTGTATTTTCGTTCGACTCTTCTGCTTTTCCTAGTTCTTACAATTATTCCTCTAGTCAGTTCATCAAGTACTGATAGTTCACTTCCATGTTGTTCGATTTCTTTTTCTATTTTTCTTTTCCAAGGTGGATCTTCATGTCTGCGAGACTGCTTTGTTTTTAATTTGATATTCAAGTTTTTTGTTGCTGCTATTGCTGATGCATATATTGCTTCATAGAGATTTATATGAGTGTCTTCTTCATCCAAAATTCATTTGAGTGCTGCATTGTAGAGCTAAGCAGTTCGGAGGTTATGCTTTGTTGGTTGTACTTTTGGGAGCTGTTCTCGTTCCTCCATTGCAATATTTTGTATTTGACTTATGTGGTTATTGATTTATTCCTTGGCTTCTTGTATACTGTTCTTATTTTCCGTAAAATAATTCTGTTCAATGTGTTCTGAACTCGTTTTACTTTCGTCTTGTAACTGACTCAGATCACATCTTTCTAGCACTTTTAAACTTACAGCATTATCTTCACGGTGATTTGTGTGTATCACGGTTTCTACCTTATTACCTGTGGCTGGTTAAATGTTATTACTTTTTTTTTCTGATTCCGGTTCCTTTTCATATTTTGTTGATTTCTCTATTCTGGTTACAATTCTTTTTATTTGATTACTTTCAGCCTCTGTCAATGGGTTATTTCCTATGATGTATCTTCGTACATTGGCTAATTTATTTTCGTTAATATACTTTCTATTTGCTTGACCAACTTTTTGAGTTTTGAGTAACGCTTTATGAAATGCAGTCATAACGTTTTTGTACTCTTCACGAGACCATTTTTTCTTTTTTCTTTCTTTAAATATACGGTTTTAGATATTGCTGGAGAATTTTCAGGAGCATCATTAGAATTATCCTGGTTGTGGGGACCTGAAGATTCATTCTTTGTGTGGGAGTTTGTTCCTATGGCAGATTTTTCGACCTCAGCTAGGTTCCTTCCTGAAGAACGGGCTCCCTGTTTATCCACCGGAAGAGCCATACTGGACTTTTTATTTCTATTTTTATTTCTCATATTTTTCCCACGAGTTGACCCACGGGTCCAAAAGTCCACCCAAAGATGCCCGGCACGTTGCCTAACGGTCTTTTACAAACAGGGTCCCGAAGCCTGTAGGGGATCGTTTGTGACCTCATAACGCAGTAGCCATTCACTCCTCGGAACGATTAACACCTTGAGTTGCAGGTTGTTGTCCGGAGTTTTCCTTCTCCTAAATGGGCTGCCAAGTGACAGCTGACATAGATGCGAGTGGAATTCAAAGACAAAGACGCTGGTTTAAAACAAACGGCTCAATGAACAAAACATAACTACACTAGAGTATTTTGTAAAAAAAAAATTCTTACTACTCTCTTACTACTATGTTTTGTGAAAAAGTAAAAAGAAAAGGTTGATATGCGTTTAAGTTTATTAGTGCTGTGAGATTTAAATTAAAAATAATAATTTTTTCGTCCACTGTATATTCAGGTATTTTTTCATTAAAGTCGTTGGTCGAAAATAGGGTTATCAAAATAAGATAAATTAAATAAGTAAATAAAATCAATAAATAAATAAAAATAAATATGTAAGTAAATACGTATTCTTTCTATAAAATAATATCGTAGAAATTGTTTTTCATCGTATTTAATTTTATTTTCCTGTTGTTTTGTTTTGTTTTTAAGAAAATTATAATTACGAAATATCGACAGCTAAAGGAAATATAAAACTGATAATTTTATTTATTAGGATCATTTTAAGAACAAATAGATAGATTAAATAACATGTGAAGAAAAATTCATGTTAAAATAGTAAAACAGAATTTCATATTGGGAAAAAAAATTCAATAAAATTAAATAATATATAAAGAAAAATTAATGTTTATGTTAAGAAAAAAGGATTCATGTTTGTGTTAGAAAAATTCATGTTTGTGTAAATAAAAATTCGATAATGCCTGAAGAAAAATTCATGTTTATGTTGAAATAGTTAAACAGAATTTCATATAGAAAAAATCAAAGAGAGAGACGCTGGTTAAGAAAAAACAAACAAACTTAGAAATAACTGCCGTTCAACAGAAAAAACACTACACTTATAGAGTATTTTGTTAAAAGAAAAAATAAATGTGGCTACCAGCACTAGTCCTTACAATAAAATAAAAATAATTAACATAAAAAATTTTCAAAATTTAATGGAAAAGAAAAAAGTGAACATACGTTTGAGTTTACTACCGTAAAGTTTAAAAATAATTTGTTCGCCCACTGTATTCTGTTAGTGTTATTCTTTCATTAAATCCAACGAGAATAAGGTTATCGAAAAATAAATAAATATATAAAATGAATGAATAAATAAAAATAAATAAATCCGTATTCTTTCTAAGAAAGGATACCTTAGAAACTTTATCAATCTATTTTAGTATTTTTCATCGTATTTTTTCTGTTGTCTTGCTTTATTCTTTAGTTTTAAAAAAGATTATCATATTTTTATTTTTGTTTTTTAGATTATCAGATATTATTTTTGTTTTTAAGGAAGATTATTTATTATTTTTTTGTGTTTTTAATAAAGATTATCATAGTTTAAAAAAAAGAAAAACATTTCGAAATATCGACAACTAAGGGAACTATGAATGAAAAAAAATAGATGATTAATCTATTAGGGTCATTTAAAAAAGAAACCTACAATTTAAATTATATACGAAGAAGAAAATAATGTTTACGTTTAAAATAGTGAAACAAAATATCATTAAAAAAACCTTAAGTTTTCAAGAGCCTCAGAAAAACACGTCATTCTCGCTGTAATTCCAATCGCGTTATTATTATTATGTCATTTTTCATCATATTTCGATTTCTGCTTTGGTCTCACTACCAACCAAGTCTGCGGGGAGACCTAAGGCAGGTAGTGGCGTGTTGTTATGGCTCCATTTCATGTTTTCTATCTTCCCTATCATCTCCAGCATTACATAGATAAAGTTTTCCTTAGTGTGTGGGCTGTACTTAATAAGACAATTCTTTGTATATCTCTTAAGCTGGGGTTTCCAGGGATTCTTTCAATGTGTTGTTTTGTTCCATTTTTTATCATTCCAAGTTCACCTACTATCACTGGCACAACTCTTGTTTTTAATTTCCACATTTTTCCTATTTCAATTTCCAGGTCTTTATATTTTGACAGTTTTTCAAATTCCTTGATTGCTATGTTACAATCCGCTGGACAAGCCATATCAAGTAATAGACAAGTTTTCTCCTTCTGGTTTTTAACAATAATGTCTGGCCTGTTTGCTTCAATTTTTCTGTCTGTGTAATGGTGTAATCCCATAGAATGGTTACATCTTCTATTTCTGTAACCGGTGCTGGATGATGTTCATACCAGTGTTTGCCTACAGCTTTTCCATAATGTTTGCATATTGCCCAATGTAAATATTGCCCAACTCTATCGTGGCGATTTTTATATTCATTTGGGGCAAGCACATTAGATTAGGTGGTCTATTGTTTCTTGGTGTTTATCACAAAACCTGCATTTTGGATCCATATTATTATGCATAATATTTGCCTGAAAGTTTCTCGTGAAAAGATTTTGGTCTTGTGCTGCAAGAAGAAAGCCTTCAGTTTCGGACTTTAATCCAGATGCACGTAACCATCGATGAGTATTAACTTTGTCAACATTGGATTTATTGGCACGTACTGGATATTGGCCGTGCAGAGGTTTGTCTTGCCAGCGCTGTTTCATCTGTTCAAGAGCTTTATCTTTGGCTTTCATTTTCATATTCTTTGCCGCAATAGTCGGCTCTTGGCTTCCGTTCTGCTTTTCTACAGAATCTACTAACTGTAAATCTTGTTTGAATTTACTGCCTTCTTTTATTATTGAATATTTTTTCTTTCTTTCTTCATGTTGCCTTACTAATTGTATCATCCAATCCTTTGTTGTTTCTATGTATGTTAGTAAGCCAATAGTTGTTGTCTTGTATGACAATTCCAGCTGAATAAGACCTCTTCCACCTTCTTTACGGGGTATGTATAGACGGTCTACATCAGCCGTTGATGCATCTTATGCTTAGAAAGAAGCTTTCTTGTTTTAGCATCCATTTGCCTGATGTCGTTTAGAGTCCAGTTTAAGATGTTGAAGCTATATTGGACAACTGGGATTGCAAGGCTATTAATGGCCATAACTCTATTCTGTGAATTTAATTCAGTTTTTAATATCATTCGTAGCCTTCTATAGTACTCTTTACGCACTATTTCTTTCATTTTTTTATGGTGAATGTTTTCGCTCTCATTTACACCTAGGTATTTATAAGCTTCTTCTTGTTTCAATCCTTTTATTGTTACAGCAGGGTCTAGGCTAATTGAGGATGTTTCTTGTATTGATCCACGTAAAACTGTAGCTTTAGCACATTTATTCAAATTAAATTTCATTCCAATGTCTTCGCTGAAGCATTTTACAGTTTGCAGAAGACCTTCCAGCTCATTATCATTCTTAGCATATAACTTTAAGTCATCCATGTAAAATAGATGGCTTATTTTCTTTTGGCCTATTTTATAACCACATTCTGTCTTATTAAGTTGACTGGTTAGTGCTATTAATGATATGCAGAATAGTAAGGGAGATAAAGAATCACCTTGTAATGTAACTCTTTTGATGTTTATTTCATCAGACTTATAGGTTCCATTTATATGATTGAGGTAAAGGGTTGTTTTCCATATAGACATGCACTGTTTGATGAAATTGATGATGACGGGTGATATCCTGTATATATTTAAAGTCTTTAAAATCCAGTCAGTTTTCCAGGATCATTTTGTTAATCAGCAATTGGTCTTTACAACCATAACAGCCACGTTTGCACCCTTTTTGTTCAAGCGGTAACATGTCATTTCTTTCTAAGAATAAATATGTCTGCTTTGTTAAAATAGATGTTAGTAGTTTATATGTTGTCGGAAGACATGTAATTGGTCTGTAGTTTTTCGGATTTTTTGTGTCACCATTCTTGGGTAGAAGAAATGTAATTCCTTTTGTCAACCATGCAGGAATTTTAGTGGGATCGTCAACCATTTCTTGAAGTCCTTTGGCAATTTTTTTTATGTGATGCGCTTAAATAGTATAGCCAAAAGTTAGGAATTTTATCTATGCCTGGGAATTTCCAATTGTGTGTTTTTTTTAGTGCATATTTAACATCTTCTGTAATTCCAGACCATGTCTGTTCGGGTTTATTTTTCATTCCTTCTGTCTCTTGCGTAATCCAATGTACTTCCTTGCTAAGTTCTTTAGGGCAAGCCCATATCTTTTCCCAGAACTGTGTGACTTCTTCCATTCTGGGGGGTACTGTCACTTCAATTCTTTTTTTACCTATTTCCCTGTAAAATCTCTTTGTATCAGTCTGAAAAATCTTGTTTTCTCTGTAAAATCTTGCTCTTTTTTCATAGCGTCTTATTCTTTGAGCCTTCAGTTGGATTTTTTGCTTTATTTTTTCTTTATTTGATAAGACGTCATTTACATTCTTGATGTCATATTTTTTACGGCTCTTCTGCTTTTCCTAGTTCTTACATTTATTCCTCTACTCAGTTCATCCAATATTGATAATTCACTTCTAAGTTGTTCTATTTCTTTTTCTATTTTTCTTTTCCAAAGTGGAACTTCACATCTACGAGACTGCCTTGTTTTTATTTTGATATTTATTTTTTTTGTTCCTGCTGTTGCTGATGCTTATATTATTTCGTTAAGATTTGTATGAGGGTCTTCATCCAGTATTGATTTCAGTGCTGCATTGTAGATTTTAATAGTACGGAGGTTATGTTTTGTTGGTAGTAATTTTGGGAGCTGTTCACGTTCCTCCATTGTAATATTTTGTATTTGACTTAGATGGTTTTTTATTTCTATATTGGCTTCCTGTATATTGTTCTTATTTTCCGTCAAATAATTATCTTCGATGTGTTCTGAACTCGTTTTATTTTTGTCTTCTAACTGACTCAGATCACACCTTTCCAGCACTTTTAAATTCACAGCATTATCTTCGCAGTGATTTGCGTGTTTCACGGTTTCTACATTATGACCTGTGGCTTGTTTGATGTTATTACTTTTTATTTCTGATTCCGGTTTCTTTTCATAATTTGTTGATTCGTCTCTTCTTGTTACAATTCTTTTAATTTTATTGATTTCAGCCTCTGTCAGTCGGTTATTACGAATAATGTACCTACGTACATTGGCTAATTTATTTTCGTCAATATACTTTCTATTTGCTTGACCAACTATTTCACGCCAAATGTCATATGTTTGGCGAGTCACGTTTTTTTGAGGTTTGAGTAACGCTTCATGAAATGCAGTCATAACGACTTTGTACTCCTCACGAGACCATTTTATTTTTTCTTTCTTTAAATATACGGTTGTAGATCTAGCAAGTGAATTTTCAGGACCAACGTTAGGATTATCCTGGTTGTGGGGACCTGAAGATTCATTCTTTGTGTAGGAGTTTGTTCCTATGGCAGATTTTTCGACCTCAGGTAGGTTCCCTCCTGAAGGACAGGCTCCCTGTTTATCCACTGGAAGAGCCATACTGGACTTTTTATTTCTATTTGTATTTTTCATGTTTTTCCCACGAGTGACGCACGGGTCCAAAAGTCCACCCAAAGTTGCCCGGCACGTTGGATAACGGTCTTTTACAAACAGGGTCCCGAAGCCTGTAGGGGATCGTTTGTGACCTCATAACGCAGTAGCCATTCACTCCTCGGCACGATTAACACCTTGAGTTGCGGGTTGTTGTTCGGAGTTTTCCTTCTCCTAAATGGGCTGCCAAGCAACATCTGACATATGACATATACGCGATTGGAATTCAAGGAGAAAGACGCTGGTTAAAAAAAAAACAAAAAACTTTGGCCTAGCAACGGCTCAACGAAACAACACATCAATACTAGAGTATTTTGTTACAAAAAAAAAATCGACAGCTATAGGAAATATAATACGGATGATTTTATTTAGGTTCATTTAAAGAGCAAATAGATAAATTAATTAAAATAAAACTGAATTTCATAAACAAAAAAATCAAAAAAAATCCTGTTTATAGAATTTCATATTGAGAAAAGGAAAAATTCAAATAGAGAGACGCTGGTTGAAAAAAAAAAACATACTTGGGCGTTAACGGTCGATTAACGGAAAAAAAAAAATAAAAATAAAAAAATGTAATAATTTGTTCGTCCACTCTATCATTTATTTTTTCAATAAAGTCGCTGATCAAAAATAGGGTTATCAGAATAAGATAAATTAAATAAGTAAATTAAATCAATAGTTAAATAAAAATAAATATATCAATAAATACGTAGACTTTCTATAAAATAATACCATATAAATTGTTTTTCATCGGATTTAATTTATTTTCTTGTTTTGTTTTGTTTTTAAGAAAATTATAATAGTTAAAAAAAAGAAAAAATTTCGATAATATCTAAAGAAAAAAAAATCTTGTTTATATTAAAACAGAATTTCATATTGAGAAAAAGAAAAATTCAAAGAGAGAGACGCTGGTTGAAAAAAACAAACTTGGACGTAACGGCCGTTCAACGGAAAAAAAAACATCACTGCACTTAGAGAGGATTGTTAAATTAAAAAAACAATTGTTGCTACTATTAACCTTTGTCCTTGCAAAAAAAAAAAAAAATTCAAAATTTTTTTTTAATAGGAAGAAAAAAATGGACATACCTTTGAGTTTACTACCGTAACATTTAAAAATAATAACTTGTTCGCCCACTGTATTCTGTGTTATTCTTTCATTAAATCCAACGAGAATAAAATTATCGAAAAATAAATAAATATATAAAATGAACGAACAAATATAATAAATTATTACATATTCCTTCTAAGAAAGAATATCGTAGATCGTACTTTTTTTTAGTGTTTTTCGTCGTATTTTTTTTCTTATTCTTTTCGTTGTCTTGCTTTAGAAAACGAGTTAATAAATCTATTTAAGGATCATTAACAGAAGAAACATACAATTTGAATTATATACGAAGAAAAAATTAATGTTTATGTTTAAAATAGTGAAATTAAAAATTAATGTTTACGTTTAAAAAAAATTTCAAAAATTTTTTTTTTTTTTTTTTTTTTTTTTTTTTAATAGGAAAGAAAAAGTGGACATACCTTTGAGTTTACTACCGTAAAATTTAAAAATAATTTGTTGGCCCACTGTATTCTGTGTTATTCTTTCATTAAATCCAACGAGAGTAAGATTATCGAAAAATAAATAAATATATAAAATGAACGAACAAATATAAATAAATTATTACATATTCTTTCTAAGAAAGAATATCGTAGATCGAACAGATTTTAGTGCTTTTCGTCGTATTTTTTTTTCCTTGTCTTGTTTTAGAAAACTAGTTAATAAATCTATTTAATGATCATTAAAAGAAGAAACATACAAATAAAATTATATACGAAGGGAAAAATTAATGTTTATGTTTAATATAGTGAAATGGAAAATTAATGTTTGTTTTTTTTGTTTTTTTTTTGCTTTGTCTTGCTTTAGGAAACTAGTTAATAAATCTATTTAAGGGTCATTAAAAGAAGAAACAGACAAATAAAATTATATACGAAGGGAAAAATTAATGTTTATGTTTAATATAGTGAAATGGAAAATTAATGTTTTTTTTTGTTTTTTGTTTTTTTTCCTGTCTGCTTTAGGAAACTAGTTAATAAATCTATTTAAGGGTCATTAAAGAAGAAACATACAAATAAAATTATATACGAAGGGAAAAATTAATGTTTATGTTTAATATAGTGAAATGGAAAATTAATGTTTTTTTTTTCCTTGTCTTGCTTTAGGAAACTAGTTAATAAATCTATTTAAGGGTCATTAAAAGAAGAAACATACAAATAAAATTATATACGAAGGGAAAAATTAATGTTTATGTTTAATATAGTGAAATCGAAAATTAATGTTTACGTGTGAAAAAAAAAAAAAAAAAAAAAAAAAACGTTATGTTACGTTACGTTTTCAGGAGCCTCAGCAAAGCACGTCATTCTCGTTGTAATTCCAATCGCGTATTATTATTATTATTATTATTATTCCAATATTATTATTATTATTCCAATCGCGTATTATTATTATTATTATTATTATTATTATTATTATTACTATTTTTATTATTATTATTTTTATTATTATTATTTTTATTATTATTATCTAAAAAAAAGAATATTTAATTTGGCTTTAAATCATCTGCTAAACTTTAATAAGCATTATGAAAAACAAATCAGTCAAAATGAATGGCGAATCTAATATACAGTAAATATAATTAAACAAATTGAAAGAGAAGAGAAAACATTGTGAGTTGTCCAAAATTTATTCTGTCGTACAGCGGTCTTTTTTACTCATTTATTTAGAATCTCATTTATTTTCTATTTGGGGACTAGATATATTTTCTATAATCTCTCTTTGAATTATTATTTATATCATTTACATTTGAGCAAATGTCCTCATCCAAGTTATTTTTTTGTTTTCTGTGGCTACATGTATCTGGTGTTTGTAGACTCCCGCATTTTTTATGAAATTGTCGATACTTGTCACATTAAATTTACATCAAAGTAAATCTTTCACTTTTTCTCTTCTCACCATGTCTTGGGATATATTTTTTGATCATTGTGCTACTGTCTCTAACAAGTGTGTATCTTGCTCGTGAATAGAAGCAAAAATTAAAATGCAACCTGAAGAAGGCTGGTGAGCATTACGACCGAAATAGTTTGATAATAACAAAGAGAAAAGAACATTCTTCTATCATGTCCTTTTTGTTTCTAATGCTGAATATCTTCCTCGTTTTCTATAACTTATTGTTTCTGTCTTCCTGCTGTTTTGCTTATTCTTCGAAATATCTTTCAGTCCGTCATTGCATATATATTACATGAAATATTTTTATTCCCATGCTTTTTATTATTGTCGTAAATGCAATAAATTCTCAGAAACTTTGAGAACTTGAAACGTCCTAATTCACAAGTTTCATCGTAATTACATGTGCCGTCCGCATTTTTCTTTTACGTTATCTTTTTCATATTAGTAATTTCTACTCTTTCAGTATCTTCATCCTAATCATGCTTTCCCAAATCCCTAACGCCCTTTCTCAATATTCTTTAGATGTTTTCTCTATTTTGGTATGATTCTGTAATACTTCATGTTTCTCTTCTTGTTGTTATCCCTTTCGCCATGGTCTTAATAAGATTAGACTTTCCTTAAAGTATAATCCAATAACATCTGTACGAGTCGGAAACAGAATACTGGACTAGTTATGTGTCGCCTGGGGAGACAGAAATAACTCAGAAAGAGAACAATAATGTAACATTAATGAAAGGGACGAGAAAATGCTCGCCCCAACCTGTTACTGAATAATTTCTCGAATCCTGGGCCTGCTAATTCACAAGGATCAATATTGAAACTAATAATAACATAAAGTAACATTCACGTTAAAAGGCGTACGTCGTAACGAGGTAAATAAGTTATATTTCTAAACGAAGCACGCCATGCCAGACACTATTTTCCTCGCCAATCTTTTCTTGACATATCTTTTTTTTTCAGCGTCTTCCCATTCCCCATTGGTTGCCCGTTTGATTTTCTATCTCTTTCTTTTATAAATCTCCATATCTTCAGCTATCTTACAGCCAATTAAATCAAATATCTCGTTTACTCTTGAGAGATATAACGCTTTCTTTCACTTTGATCTGTCGACCATCTCTTATTTAAATGGATAAACCCGGACATGAAAACATTAATATTCATATGGATTCGAAAATAGGAAAAGATGACAGTAATCTATAACCATCAGCCAACGCATCGAAAAGAAGCTGATACATACACTCTATGAATTTTCCTCATATTTTCTCTCAATCAGATCTGTATATATTTCTTTGCGAGTGTTCTCTTTCAACATTTGTTATCGTCGTTTACCATAGTGATGTTAGATCTTTAATGTCCAATCTTCATAATGTTAATAAAAAATGAGAAACGATTTCTGAAATGAAAACCTAATGCGTGCATTTTCCTGACCATGTTTAAGCCTGCGTTACTGTGAAAAATCGATTTTAGACATAGATTAACTTTCATAAATGACAAATATCTAGGATAGACAGGTCCTCGTTTCTTTATATTAATAGCCTTCTCTAATCATAACTTTATACAGATTTCATATCCGTATGTATAAGGGAACATTACATGAATGAGAATCTGTCATTTTTTTTTCAAAAATCTGTGCAGATGTTTGTCACTGCGTTCATTTGTATTACGGATATATCACTGTAACATACCGGTGTTTGTACGATCAGTGTAGTTAGGCTAGGCCGAAAACTTATCAGTGTCTAGATTTGCAACAGTTTGGAAATACCAGGTGCTATAAGTCTGGATGTGAGTACCGTGTATTATATAACGGCTCAGAATTTATTATTAGAGAAATAATTTCCTGTTTCAGTCGTCTGCGTTATAATAATTTACTGAAAAAATAATTGGGAAAGATAGTTTTCCCTCTGCTCCCACAGCTATAGGCTAATTAGTACAACTTGTATCCGTAAATAATTATCTTCACAAAAATTCTTAAAATGTACAAACATAGTTCTGATTTCAAATAACCAGATAATATTGATAATCCGTGAAAAACAAATCAATCATTCCAGATGTACTGACTGGTTTTCTTTTAAATGCATTTGCTTTCTTTTTACATCTGATATCTATCTGATTGTAATAGAACTCATATCCGATGTTTTCATGTACATGATTTTCTTGGAACGTCATTCCATCTCTCAACAAATGTATAGATGCAACATCAGAAAATAATTTAACTTTCAATATAAAATAAAAGACCAGCATATGCTTGATATCAACCACAGACTATATAATTCATTCTGCAAATCCCTGAAGAGATGAGTCAGAAGGTATAAATTCAAAAGACTACAGAGTTAATCTAAGTGATAATTAGTAATTTGTGAAGTGTGAGTGAATATTAACGCTATAGATAATTACTCAGTTTATGTTAAGTGAGATTTAATATTTTCTGTCCAAAGCTGCTTTAAAACTAAGAAACCCTTGTCAGTATACATTGACGTTTGATTGCATGATTATTATTTAACAGTTCGCAATGGTTGATTTCTTAAATATTCCACTGTAATCATCTTTGGAATAATTTCTAGGTTACTGAGTATCTGTGCTTCACCAATCGATCTAATGACAAAGGAGTTTAAAATTATGGCAAACAATCCATTTCTCATCACTAGTAACAAGCGTGTCCCTGAACATGAATTTGTCATATAAGCAATGAAAGACAACAACAGATTCTTTGTTGGCGATTCTTTTCGAACAGGACTTACATAAACATACCGAAACTTTTTCAATCGTGTTCAGTTCGGGCAAGACAGTCTTATGACTAACAAGAATTTTCTCACTGATTTCCTTGTCAGTTGCGGTAGTATTTGCCGTAATTGTTAATTTGATTTACTTTGATTTGACTTTGCCTCGGCTTGTGCTCGAGACGTAAATTTCCAAATTTCAAACAGGAAATATTAATATTATTTGTTTAATCTGAAAAATAAATGTATTAATTACCATTTTAAGATTAAAAAGAACATAAAATTGAAATAAGTTTATTTCATCTTTCAGTTTCTTTCTTTTTCTCTTACGTTATTTTTTCTCCTTTCTGATGCATGTTTCTTTAAATTTTCTTCGTGTTACTTTAATATCTTTTTTCATTTCATTCTTTTATTTTCTTTATTTTTCTATTTATTTCTTCTTTGCGTTTCGTTTCACTTTGCGTTTCCTTTTCTTTTTGCGTTTTCCTTTCTTTTTGCGTTTTCCTTTCTCTTTGCGTTTTCCTTTCATTTGGCGTTTTCCTTTTCATTTGGCGTTTTCCTTTTCTTTTTGGCGTTTTCCTTTTCTTTTTGCGTTTTCCTTTTCTTTTTGCGTTTTCCTTTTCTTTTTGCGTTTTCCTTTTCTTTTTTCTTTGCGTTTTCCTTTCTCTTTGCGTTTTCCTTTCTCTTTGCGTTTTCCTTTCTGCGTTTTCCTTTCTCTTTGCGTTTTCCTTTCTCTTTGCGTTTTCCTTTCTTTTGCGTTTTCCTTTCTTTTTGCAATATTTTTCTTTTCGTTTCCATTGTATTTGCGTCTTTATTTTCTTTGGTTTTCATTTTCTCTTTGTCTTTCCTTTTATCTCGTCTTGTTTTTTTTATCTTTCATTTTCCGTGTTTTTTTTTTTTTGGTTACTCTTTTTTTCCTTCTCATTTTTTATATTTATCTCTATCTTTCTCTCTATCTCTCTTTCTTCCACTTTTGTTTCAATTTTTATCTCTTTATCTGTTTTATTTCTGATTTAACTTGCTTTTTCTCTTTCTGTTTCGTTATTTTTGTTTTTGTCGTCTTCTGTTACATTATCTTACTTTTTCATGCTCTTTGGTCTTTTTATCATTCTATTAATTATTATATCTATCCCTTTACGTTTCCTTTTCTTCGATTTGTTTTTCATACCTCTCTTTCATTTCGTCTCACCATTTCATTCATTTTTTTTCTTCTACTTATTTTGGTTCATTTTTCCTCTCTATTTTTATGTGTTTCTTTTGCTTACTCCCTCATTCTTTATCTGTTTCTATTTATCGTTTAACCTACTTTTAGTACATATATTAATCGTTTTTTCAGTCCGTAAATCCTGTAGAAAATTAAGTGTTCTAGAAAATAATCTCTTAAAACGTAACGTAAAAGTTGAAAAATGGGGATTTGTTAAATTAAATCCAGATATGGCTGAAATACTCTCTGTATAGTTTGTCTAGAATTTTGTAAATATGCAATATGACAGCTGAAATAAGCTTTTTTTGTTAAGAGTGTTACGATGTGTATAACATTACACATCATTTTTAAGGATTAATTGTATATACGGATACAACTTGAACTGTTTTGTAAATTTCTGTCCCAGTGGACGCACAATGCAGTTATAAGCCGGCTATCATTACATTAAATCTCTACCCAATCAGACATCAGAAAAGTTTTTCAGTTGAAATGCTTAATTGTAAACATGAATTATATGATTACTAAAATCACTTCGTATCTTTTCTTTTCAGTCAAATTTGATCTTTAAAAATTTAAACTCAATGTCAAACGTCATCGTCTAGCATGCTAATTACACTTCTGTATTTTTTCTCTCTGCTTAATAATGTAATTTTCTCATATTCTCTAGCACTCCATAGACCAGAGCGTTTTATTCGCTTTTGGCTTTGCTTCGGATACAATTATATGAAGATAGATAAAGAATTAAAAATTTCAGTGCTATTAGGAATTACTTTAATTTTAATATACATATATGTATATTTCTCAACGTCATGGTATAATGGAAAGTTGAACAATTCATATCATTAGTAAGTATCAATTTACTTATCTAGTTCTATGATCGCAGTCCAAAATATTTTGAAATATCAGTTATTTTATATGACTGCGAATCTTAGACAATCTCCTCACTGATAAACTAGGGGTTTGAAGCAACGGAATGTCAGAAAGGTTTTCTTAAAACAATTAAAGAAAGCAGATCGGTTTTGGGGCCGTTTCACCCAATGTAAATGTTACATAATTAGATAAATGAAAATAAGTTAGAGTTACTTTATTATATTTACCCTACTTTTAGTATCTAATTTACTAATGATTTATACTCAATTAATCCGTTTTTATAAGATGCCTTTATTCGTTTATGTTTTAACAGTTTTTCACCTGTGATTGTTGTTTAGCTTAAATTTGTCACATTCTGTTAAAATTATACGCCTTTTGAAGTAGGGAGAAATTGAGAAATTAATAAAAAATCATTTTATAACAAAGCATACATGTGTTCACTTGTCTTGTGTTGTCATTTTTATTTTTCATTTTCAATTGTGTTTGTCATTCCATCTTCTAACTGCGGCTTTCAGTTTATATTCTTCCAATCCTTGGTCCTACCTTGACATTTACTGGCGAAAAATGTGTTGTCTAAAAAAAAAAAAAAAGAAAAAGAAAAACACTCGTTACAGTTTTTTTTCGTTAGATTATGGAAAGCATTTTATATCATATTCCATCTGGGTATATTCTTCCTCGGAAAGTAGGGCAAATGTGAGAGCAACAGTATACGCTTTTAGTGACACACTTCATTCTTAATCTTTATATGCCTCAATCATATCTTATACTAGTTTTTGTAATGCGGCTCTTTATGCCTTCCAATTAAATTTAAAACTTTTCTTCGCATCCAATTCCAATATATTTAACGTTTATTCAAATCCAATGTCTGTCACGTCATGTCGAATTTGAGGTTCGACAAAGATTCCATCTATAATTTTAGAATCACTAAGCGTATAAAATATTGTTTGTAAACATGAACATGACAGATCATCGTGTTTACATACTTTCAAAAATTGTTTCAATTGGCTCAGTTTTATATGAAGTGGTATCAGGATTGTTTTCCTTGGCCACTAAAGGTTCACTTATAAAGTTATGGGGACGAATGTTTGACTCATTTCTTAATTGCAGTTTTTTACGTGTGTCTTCTTTATCTAGAGTTCAGCTGTCTCACTGACACTGGCATATACAAAAATGATTTCGTATAGCCTGACAGCAATTCATTCACGATAGCGACAACCTTCAGATGTGCATAAATGAACTTATGAACTACTTATGCTCATTGTATTTAAGCTTTTCGTGAGATTCTTAAAAACAACATAATACGCTAATGGAATTGATGGCAGTATATTTACTGTATGCAAAAACACAAATTTACTGCTATATGCAGAGACAACAGTGAAAGTCCTCCTTTGATTGATCTAATAAAGTAAATTTGTTTTTTCTCAGTATCCTCATATACTATTAAAGTAACATAAATCCTTGTCTAATTGATTGTTTTCTTGTAAAATGTCTGCATGAGTTCAAAACTTTGTAATTCGAACATCTTGCGTTAATAAATTCCTATATTTTAGCCTCGATAATATCAACTAATTCTGCTGTTTGTAAGATATAAATCTCTTACAAATTATTGATATCATGCTGTGACAGAGATTTTGGTGCTTGTGATTCATATTCTGGGGCATACGTATCGTCTTCTTTTTCGGGAAATTCCATTTCTGATTTGTCTGAATCACACAGGAATATTTCCATGGATAGTTTAGGTACTGGAACTTCTCAGTAGAGTACAGGCCGAATAGAAATGAAAGATGAATATCTAGTTAACATAATTATACACTAATCCTAATGTGTATGAGATTACAAAAATAGTTCCCTCTAGGTATAGTAGCCGAATAGAAACATAATATATTTACTTTTTATATCTACTAAACAAACGCAAAAGTCCGTGCCAGATCTTGTAGTCCATGCAAAATCATTGACATTACAGTTGGAAGGTTATTCAATTTTATTGTGAAATTTTTGAGAGAGCATTGAAGCAGGTTTTGCAACAGATATATTGTGGGCGTTTTTATGATGATTCCAAACATAAATTTTCTATTTGTTTTTTGTTTTTTTTTTCATTTTGACAAAAAGTTAATATTTTCTTTCATTTTTTTAAATGTTACAGAACACCATATAACAAATTTTTTGAGAGAGCATTGAAGCGAGTTTTGCAGCAGATATATTGTGGCCACGTTTTATATGATGATTCCAAACATAAATTTTCTATTTTGTTTTTTTGTTTTTTTTTTCATTTTTTGACAAAAGTTAATATTTCTTTCATTTTTTAAATGTTGAAACCACACATATAACAAATTTTTGAGAGAGCATTGAAGCGAGTTTTGCAGCAGATATATTGTGGCCACGTTTTGTAGTGATTCCAAACATAAATTTTCTATTTGTTTTTTTGTTTTTTTTTTCATTTTTTGACAAGAAGTTAATATTTCTTTCATTTTTTAAATGTTACAGAGCCACGCATATAACAAATTTTTGAGAGAGCATTGAAGCGAGTTTTGCAGCAGATATATTGTGGCCACGTTTTATGATGATTCCAAACATAAATTTTCTATTTGTTTTTTTGTTTTTTTTTCATTTTTTGACAAGAAGTTAATATTTCTTTCATTTTTTTTAAATGTTACAGAGCCACACATATAACAAATTTTTGAGAGAGCATTGAAGCGAGTTTTGCAGCAGATATATTGTGGCCACGTTTTATGATGATTCCAAACATAAATTTTCCTATTTGTTTTCATTTTTGAGGGGAAAAGTTAATATTTCTTTCATTTTTTTTAATGTTACAGAGCCACACATATAACAAATTTTTGAGCATTAGAGCGAGTTTTGCAGCAGATATATTGTGGCCACGTTTTATGATGATTCCAAACATAAATTTTCTATTTGTTTTTTTTTTTTTCATTTTTTGAGAAGAAGTTAATATTTCTTTCATTTTTTTAAATGTTACAGAGCCACACATATAACAAATTTTTTGAGAGAGCATTGAAGCGAGTTTTGCAGCAGATATATTGTGGCCACGTTTTATGATGATTCCAAACATAAATTTTCTATTTGTTTTTTTTTTCATTTTTTGACAAGAAGTTAATATTTCTTTCATTTTTTTAATGTTACAGAGCCACACATATAACAAATTTTTGAGAGAGCATTGAAGCGAGTTTTGCAGCAGATATATTGTGGCCACGTTTTATGATGATTCCAAACATAAATTTTCTATTTGTTTTTTTGTTTTTTTTCATTTTTTGACAAGAAGTTAATATTTCTTTCATTTTTTTAAATGTTACGGAACCACACATATAACAAATTTTTGAGAGAGCATTGAAGCGAGTTTTGCAGCAGATATATTGTGGCCACGTTTTATGATGATTCCAAACATAAATTTTCTATTTGTTTTTTTGTTTTTTTTTTCATTTTTTGACAAGAAGTTAATATTTCTTTCATTTTTTTAAATGTTACAGAGCCACACATATAACAAATTTTTGAGAGAGCATTGAAGCGAGTTTTGCAGCAGATATATTGTGGCCACGTTTTATGATGATTCCAAACATAAATTTTCTATTTGTTTTTTGTTTTTTTTTCATTTTTTGACAAGAAGTTAATATTTCTTTCATTTTTTTAAATGTTACAGAGCCACACATATAACAAATTTTTTGAGAGAGCATTGAAGCGAGTTTTGCAGCAGATATAATGTAGCCACGTTTTATGATGATTCAAACATAAATTTTCTATTTGTTTTTTTTTCATTTTTGCGGGAAAAGTTAATATTTCTTTCATTTTTTAAATGTTACAGAGCCACATATAACAAATTTTTGAGAGAGCATTGAAGCGAGTTTTGCAGCAGATATATTGTGGCCACGTTTTATGATTCCAAACATAAATTTTCTGTTGTTTTTTTGTTTTTTTTTTCATTTTTTGACAAGAAGTTAATATTTCTTTCATTTTTTTAAATGTTACAGGCCACACATATAACAAATTTTTGAGAGAAACATTAGGCAGAGTTTTGCAGCAGATATATTGTGGCCACGTTTTATGATGATTCCAAACATAAATTTTCATTTGTTTTTTTTTTTTCATTTTTTGACAAGAAGTTAATATTTCTTTCATTTTTTTAAATGTTACAGAGCCACACATATAACAAATTTTTGAAGAGCATTGAAGCAGGTTTTGCAGCAGATATATTGTGGCCACGTTTTATGATGATTCCAAACATAAATTTTCTATTTGTTTTTTTGTTTTTTTTTTCATTTTTTTGACAAAAGTTAATATTTCTTTCATTTTTTAAATGTTATGAGCCACACATACCGCCAAATTTTGAGAGAGCATTGAAGCGAGTTTTGCAGCAGATATATTGTGGCCACACGTTTTATGATGATTCCAAACATAAATTTTTTCTATTTGTTTTTTTTTTCATTTTGAGAAAAGTTAATATTTCTTTCATTTTTTAAATGTTACAGAGCCACACATATAACAAATTTTTTGAGAGAGCATTGAAGCGAGTTTTGCAGCAGATATATTGTGGCCACGTTTTATGATGATTCCAAACATAAATTTTCTATTTGTTTTTTGTTTTTTTTTTCATTTTGACAAGAAGTTAATATTTCTTTCATTTTTTTAAATGTTACAGAGCCACATATAGCAAATTTTTGAGAGAGCATTGAAGCAGAGTTTTGCAGCAGATATATTGTGGCCACGTTTTATGATGATTCCAAACATAAATTTTCTATTTGTTTTTTTTTTCATTTTTTTTGACAAGAAGTTAATATTTCTTTCATTTTTTAAAATGTTTACAGAGCCACACATATAACAAATTTTTGAGAGAGCATTGAAGCGAGTTTTGCAGCAGTATATTGTGGCCACGTTTTATGATGATTCCAAACATAAATTTTTCTATTTGTTTTTTGTTTTTTTTTCGTTTTTGACAAGAAGTTAATATTTCTTTCATTTTTTTAAATGTTACAGAGCCACACATATAACAAATTTTTTTGAGAGAGCATTGAAGCGAGTTTTGCAGCAGATATATTGTGGCCACGTTTTATGATGATTCCAAACATAAATTTTCTATTTGTTTTTTTGTTTTTTTTTTCATTTTTTGACAAGAAGTTAATATTTCTTTCATTTTTTTAAATGTTACAGAGCCACACATATAACAAATTTTGAGAGAGCATTGAAGCGGGTTTTGCAGCAGATATATTGTGGCCACGTTTTTATGATGATTCCAAACATAAATTTTCTATTTGTTTTTTGTTTTTTTTTGTTTTTTTGACAAGAGATTAATATTTCTTTCATTTTTTTTTAAATGTTACAGAGCACACATACTGTAAATTTTTGAGGCATTGAAGCGAGTTTTGCAGCAGATATTGTGGCCACGTTTGCTAGTGATTCCAAACATAAATTTTCTATTTGTTTTTTTGTTTTTTTTTTCATTTTTTGACAAGAAGTTAATATTTCTTTCATTTTTTTAAATGTTACAGAGCCACACATATAACAAATTTTTTTGCACTATTTTTGCACATTATCTTCCGCGCATATTAACTATTTTTTCAGGACTAGAAAATAAAAAATAAAAGTTGAATTTTGCAAAGATTTTGAATAAATCGTAGTTGGAAACATACAAAAGAAAAGCCATTTAGTACAACATGAATGCTATTTTCATAATCAACAACAAAATATATAGAAAACGCTATTTTTATCTCCTTGATGACAAAACCTTTAATTTTTTTGGACATCGTTATTACATTCAGTGTTTAAAAAATGGGAATTCAACACCAACGCAACCTAAGCCATGATTGAAACCCGACCGAATCGGCGTCAGTCGGCGATTCTACCCGTAGGCAGGATATTTTAGCGCGTATAAACACGCCCAATAGCTTGTGTGCTCTAATTCATTGTCGAATGAGCGATGCATATATGCCGGGGTAGCTATTGTTTAGAAAGCCTCCCACTCTTCCACAGTGCACAATCAGTGTGTGAGAGCATATATATATATATATATATATATATATATATATAATGTATGTGTGTGTGTGTGTGTTATAATTTAGAACATGTTCAAATTAAAATCTACAACAATGTGTATATTTTGTTTGGACATTGAAGGGAACATGTCTCATCAGGTAGTAAAATCTATTATTTGAAGGGAGATGAAAATTCCTTTCCTTATATTTTTTTAATTTTTGTAAGCGAAGTATATATATATATATATATATATATATATATATAACCTTTTTTATTCAAGATTATTTGCTAACGAGTTGCCAAAAGATGTAAATGTTGTATTGTCTTTGAAATATTTATTAGCAATCAATGAATATTTTCAGCTTTTTCTACCGGTAACGAAATTCTAAACTGGAGAATCTGCATTATCTTGTCTATATCAGAGATATTTCAACTTTATATAAAGTGAGTATTTAATATTTATAGTCGTTCATCCCCCCCCCCGTTCCTACCCGTACAGTTTTTCTTTTTTTTTTTTTTTTCAGGGTATGTTAGCAACCTATTAGGAGAAAAATTAAGCCTACAAAGGTGGATGAACTCTTAAGGAATCAACAGCCAGCTAAGTAGAACTGGTGTCTCGATAAAACACCGTGGAAAGGGCAATGGGGGACCAATCCACAATTCTTCATATATATATATATATATATATATATTCTCTTTACAACTAGGGAAGTTGAAATCTCTCATCAGACAGCTATGTATATGAGGAAGAAGCAGACGTTTTTTTTTCTCTCTATTTTTGTTAGAATGCCGGCGACGAAATTTGCAAACCCACCGCGCTGGCTTGTGAAACGGAGGGTTAGCAACCATTTGTGGACAAAAATCAAGACTACAAAAAATCGAAAGAAATCTGGAGATGCTAACGGACAGCTAATTATAGCTGGTGTCTCCATAAATCACAGTGAAGAAGGCAAAAAAAAATACCACACCACTATTATTCCCAAGCCTAAACATGGCTTCAAAAAATATACATATAAAGTCCAACTGCATGAAGGGGGTTACTTCCAAAGAAAGTAACTCCTCGCCCAGTAAGTAACAACATGGACAACGTGTCTCACTTGACCGTCATTTAGAGACTGTTAGCACCAACGATGCAAAGGGTACACATTTTTTCGAACCTTGTCTCTCGTCCTGAAAGGAACTACATTAGCAACAAGTGTCTCTAGACCTTTATACTGCGACTGAGCACTACTAAACAAAAATTACGTAGAGACATGGAACATCAGGATGCTGAAAAAGTGTGGAAACTTGAGAATGTAAAGCAGGAAATGAGCAGATTGAACATCAAAATTCTGGGCATATGCAAACTAGATGGCCGAACAGTGAAAACTTCATCAGCGACAACCACAAGTTCATTTGTGCAGGAAGTAAAAATAACGAAAAGTGAGTCAATTTAATACTAGACGAAGAAATGAAGAAATGCGTTCTGGGATACTGCCAGTTCTTTGAAATAGTTTTTCTGATCCAACTGAAGGGAAAACCCTTCAACATAGCAATTACAGTAGTCTATGCACTAACAACGCAAATTACAGAGAAAGAATTAGAATCTTTCTACTCCAGTTTTGAAAATGCCAAGGCTAGGTGAAAAATCAAAAAAATTAGAAACATCATGAGAGATTTTAATGCCAAAGAAGGCAAGGCAAGGAAAGGGAATGAGAAACAAATGGCAAAATTATATTAGGAATCCGCAATGGTCAAGTTGAAAGATGGGTACAGTGGTGTAAGGCGAATGACCAGTTGATAAACAACACTTGGTTACAAGAACACCCAAAACTTTTATGGACATGAAGAAGCTCAGGAGATGACACGAAAAACCAAATCTATTATATAGCCATTAACAAAAGATTCAGAAACACAGTGTTTCAATGCAAAATTTATCCAAGTGCAGACTGTAGAATTGACTCCCTTTCAGTTACCAGCAATCTAAGAGTGAAACTTCGGAGGCTAAGCAAGCTTGGGGCAGCAACTAGACTGCAATACAACTTACCCCTAATAACTTCAACCTGTAGAAAAATATACTGACAGTGTGAGAACCAAATACGAAGAACAAATAAAAAAAGGAAATTTGAAATGGGAAGCACTTTTGAATTTAGTACCCAATATTTTCTCAGAGATAATCAGACGACGAAAAAAATGAGTAGATGACTGAAGAGATTCATAACATAATGCAAAGAAGACAGAAAATGATGCAAAGACATGGAACTGAATACAAGAAACTACACAAATAAATAAGGACCAAGTGCAAGCAGACTAAAGAAGAATGCATCAAAAACAAATGTACCGAAGTTTACAGATTGAACAAGGCTAATAAAGAGAAATGCATAAAGAAATAAGGGATAAAGAGAACGAGAGAATCAGCGAGTAACATGCATAACGAGCCTGAACAGGTTGATTCCAGAGCGGTGTTTGGGTGGGGTAATAGAAGAAAGCTTGCCAAGAATTACCAGACACAGGGAGACGCGGAACGCCATGATCGCCAACGTGATGAAGCAATATTTTAAATAGAATTAGATGTATGTATCAAGAATTATTGGAATACTGTATTTTTACAAAAACCAGTCAACACCTTGTGGACATCTTCATAGATAATATTATTAGATAGTGTTATTTTCTTTTTTATTAATTATACTTTCATTATTTTGAATCTTATTTTACATGTGGACGTTGCTATTAATGTTTGATAATGGCTAAAAGCATAGCGAAAACGCTTTGATTAATAAAACATTCTAACAATTTAGTATATTTTATGTACTGAAAATTTTCAAAAATAATAAAATCGCATGGAATTTTATATAAATAAATTAACCATAGAAACCTCGTATGTCGTTTTTGATGAAACCTGGATAAATAGAGGTTCCGACCAAATACTATATATATATATATATATACTGGGATTGACGCTGTCTTCTATGAAGGTTTCTTTAAAAATGGCAGTGATGTTATGTTTGTTTTTATGGAATGCTCTGTCACCTTACGATTGTTTTTCTTTCAGGTCATAAATTATATAAAAATAGTAAAAAAAAAAATCAAAAATACTTTTTGCACAAAAGTTAAAATTGCTAATATCATTACTGAAAATAACAAATTCACCTTCAAGATCTAAACTGCAATGAACAAATAATATTGAAAATTATATATGCCTTTTGAAATACTGTTCACAGATTCACCAAATTTCGTAAACAAATATATCTGACAAATTTGTACGCAGTTCACAGGAAGATTCACGTTAAATCTTTCAGAAAAGAATTCAAAATAGATCTCATTTAAATACACATGGCGACATGACAAACCTTATCCATAGTATATTGTTTAACAAAATAAATATCATCTACTTGCAAAAATGAACAAAAGTATTGTGAGAATTTTTTTTATAAAAGAAAGGCAAACCCAACACTCAGTAATATCAACTATAAACACGCTAACAACATAATAGATCACTTGAAAAATTACTTAAAAACGTAACTCTAATATCTTTTCTATCATTTCTGTATATCAGCCCTTAAAACAGCGTCGATAAATGCAATTATATTAAATATCATAAACAGATTAATCAGAATATTAGACATAATCGTTATAGGAAAATAATTTGGTACACAACATCGTTTAGTCAAATGGTTAGTACCAATTTAGCTAATAAATTCTTTAGTCTAGTCTAAAAACACCTAAAAATTAACAATCCGCTTTAGGAATATTTTTAATAAAATAAACGGAAAATTAGTTATAGTCGCACTGATATTCTTGCTATGATAATAAAAAACACAACAATAAAATCCTAAACGAAAATTTATATAATTTTGACCAATTACCATAAATAATAACATAATTTCTTGCAAGTGTCATAACTATTTCCTTTGCAAAATAAATGTCTCACAGATTCAATAGTATACCAAGCTACCATTTCTACTACTGATAATTCTAATCTTACCAAAATTTATATTGGATGTACTAAGAATAATTTTAAGTCTCCATTTTCCAGCACAATTTATCTTTCAATAATAAAATGTGTGGTAATTTTAATTCTCTATCTCTAAATACTAATGGCATTTGAAAAATGCTAATAAAACTTCTACATTTAAAGAGAAAATATAAAGATAAACGAGAACATGTTAATAGTTACATAATATATCTTTCCTTTGATTAAAAGGAAAATTTCTATGATAAAATTTCTAATAAGTGACTTATTAAACCAATGACATGAAATCATTAATTTTTGCTACCATAAAGTTTTCACTACTTTTATCCCAATCTTAACAATTTGACTATTAGCTCCTTTTATTATTTAAAATTTAGCTTATTTAACTAGTAGCTATTTTTATTATCATTCATTATTTGTACTCATGAACAAATCACATTAAAAATATTTTCAATTTGAATTATTTGAATTATGTTTATATTATTTCTATCATTTATATTGTTTTGTTTTTATTTTATGTCATATTTATTGGATTTGTCTATTGCTTTTTTCTCTTCTCTTTTTCCTGTATTTTCTACATTAATTTTGTCCCATCTTTATCCTTTTCTATTTATTCTGCTCTAATTTTTTTTTACATGACTGGATTTCTGTGTCAAAACCATGAAATACTATCTATGAATATTACACACACGTTTCTTTAAAATGTCATAACCTGCGAACCTCAATTATTCATTTCAATGGATGATTTTTTTATATTGTTTTGTTTTAATAATTTTTCCACTTTTTATTTCAATAAAATTGCTTTATATTTATTGCCAATTAAACTAACCCCATTTTATTTCATGATGATGGTATTTTAACACCGAAACTTTATAATCATTGATCATTGAGTTGCAGTATACTATTATTATAAAATAAATATCATATATATATATATATATATATATATACATGTGTGTGCGTGTGTGTGTAAATTATTGATCATAAACCTGTATGATTTGCATTAACAAAAGTCCTATAATCATAAACAATTCCATTATTTTCAATCAAATAAATATAAAGGAAAATAGCTTTCAGTGTTATTGCTCCACATTTCCTTCCCTGATTATTTATTCATTGATTTTCATTAATTTTTGCCATATATATATATATATATATATATATATATATATAAGTGACGCATTTGTGAATTCATTTTTTCTCGGCAATCATTCATCTAATGTTCCACGCTGAATATATTTATTTCTTGAATATTACTTTTCAGTTTTCAAACTAGAGACATTATATTTCTGAAACACGTCCTAGCAATTGTCTTTTTTATACTATAGATTATTATTTTGCTTTTCCGTGAATAATCTTTCTGAACGTCATTCCCTCTTAAATATACTTCGTGTATCTGTAGGATGTTCGTTGTTTTACTCATACATTTTTACTTAATTCATTTATCTTTCTTGTCCTTGCCTTTAATGTGTATCATCATTTTCCTGAAAAAGCTTTAGTTCAGCACACACATGTCTTTATATACGACATATTGCATTTATTGTTTTATTTTTTCAATAGAATTTAATTATTCTAATAAAATGCTACTTACTTTTATCTGATTTATATTTATGATTCTTACAAGTCTTTTATTTTGCTGTACTTTGTTAACTTTCTTAACATTTCAACACGTTTTCTTAAAATCTTAACACAGTTGTCACTTTATATGTCTTCATTTTATATTACTTTATACACTTCAGTTCTGTTTACGTCCATATCATTTTTCTGACTCATTCTTGACAACCAACATTCAGTTGATTGCTTTCATTTCGTCCGGTCTTGGAATGGCTCCGTTATATACCATGGCTAAGTATAATTCCCGCAACATTATTTCATTAGTTCCGCGCCAGAAAGACGAGCAAATTTGTATATCTCTGGCTATTACCAGAATTCTTCAAGAGTATAGCAACAATTCGAAATCGATGAGCTGGAAAATGGAAATCACCGGGTCTTTTGAATAGTCCCCAAAGATATTCTAAATGACGTGACGTGCAGAAAAGGCCATGGTGGATAGCGACTATATCAGCAATGAAGTGTGATGCGATTTCGGACCGAAACGTTTAATGGACAGCTATGGATAGAATAAGGGAAAAGAAAGAAAGAGCTGAGTGTGATGACATGAAAGCCCAATGATTCAAGATTTTCCTCTTTTTCACAGTTCTACTGGCGTTTTCCGTGTACATCTACAAAATAGAGTGCGTCAATAGTATCACTGTTGACATTTAGTTTCAATTAAAAAATAAATGCTAACAGATAATAAATAGACATGGTTATAATTATTTTCTCTATCTTGTCTTCACACACAAACACATATCTATATATTTATAAATATACATATTATCCTACGCCTATATCATGACTTGGAGTTTAATGCACTCTGCAATTATTAGTTGCTTATAATGAACTGACAGATTTTGGATTTGAATTTTGGTTCTCGCGTTGTTCATGTTAATTATATATTATAATGCTAGGATGCTATTTTTTAAAATTTAAGAGCAGTATTTTATTTGATATAGACTAAACATTATACATGATATTGGAATATCAAATCTTATGAAATTTTAATTAATATAATATATTTATAGCAGAGATTATAAGTGTTTTTGCTTCTGGGTCAAGGGAGATTACTTGTTTTAATTTAAAGCAAAAATAAAGAAAATAATGTAAAATAGTTTTCATAGGAGAATCTATGATAATTTGAGTCAACGTATTTGAGCAGAAATTTATATCTTTATTTTATTATGTGGTCATCAATTCACTTCTTTTGTTTAGTAAATTAGGGTCACTTAATAGTTTAAGATCAGTTTTTAAAAAAAGAAGCTACATTATTAAATTTGTTTTTCTTTTTGGGTAATGCTGTCCCAGATAATCATTGTGTGTTTGTTGTTGTTGTTTTTAATTGCCAAAAATAATTTGAGAGGCTGTCTTTTTATTGTATTTACTATTGCTTAAATCATTTTACAATTTAAGCAACGATATTTTATTGTTTTCAGTTAAAACAAAATTAAAATTAGCATCGCCATCAAAATGAATGCAAGTTCTGTAAATTATAATTTCGGTCATGCACTGGCCGTTTAGTAGACAGGTTATATTTTTCGTCAGTGTAAATTGCTGTCGGAAAAGTATTTATTTATATTAGAGTTACTATTTTCTAGGTTGGAGACGTCTATACTTAATATTATATGGTTATGTAGGGAAATATATATATATATCGATGTTTCTTTAATACTTCTCGCTTATGGAACTTCCCTCTGACCTCCTGGTGTTCAATTAACTATGATAATTAGAAATGTAAATGCTATGTCTGTTGTTACCTTCTGTCTTTTTACGACTTCTGTTATTTTGCTATTTCGTTACTAATGTTTTCTCCTCATATTCTCTCAATCATTAAATCTTGTGCCTTAATGACGTTATTGAAATTAAAATGGGTAAAAATATTATAACATCAAGATACATTTAGACAAGTTCTGAAACTGGTAATAGTAATCCTGAAGACATTAAATACATTTGTAAAAAAAACTGTAGATTAAGTTAATTGCGCCTAATGCATGTGTGATAAATTGTAGTAGGGAAATAGATATTTTTCTACATAGATGTGCTCACATTAATAGTTTTCTTTTTAATTAAATAAAAAACTCGCATGACTATTAAAAACAAAATATTTCATTCAGTTTTGTAATAAAATTACAGTTGATCTTTCGTTAAGAAGAACATACTCCAAAAATCTATTGCAAAATTTTTATATATATGCACGGTAACATTATAAAATATATACATTTTAACCGCAGTTTACTCCAAGAAAATCGTAATTATAGCTTACACAGGGAAGATTTTCAAGGTAATGGATGCGATATGCATATCATAAATGTGAAAAAAGCCTTTACTTAGAATTTAGAAAACAGCTTTCGCTATCCAAACATGTCGTCGGATATGAATTAACTGATACATCTTAGGAAACATGCAAACAACAAAGAGGGATAGAATTCATGATGTTAGGAAGCTTTACAATCGTAATTTGTAAGTTATTAATATAGATTGAGATACATGAAATTTAGTATAAATGAAAATGTCAGAATATGTAAGGCAAACTATAGTGAAAATTAATATTGTATTAAGAAAATAGAACATGTTTCATCTAAGATACTATGGATAATTCTATTTACCATTTGTTAAATACTGATTCCCTAAATTTTCTACATATTCTATTATCGTAAATTACAGTAAATTTTACTATGATGAAGCATTTAACCAAGATTTCTAATCAAAGTTCAATTCGTGTAGTTACTATTCCTCGGGAGATTGCTATTCGGGAAACTGCTATTCATTTACTTTCATTATAGTAGGCCTACATAGCTTGCAATTATAAATCTTTTGCAAATTGATGGGTGTTGTCTACACGTTCGTTTATATTATTTTAAGAGTGATTTTCAAACTGAACAACTTACAAGAGACATTTTAAGTAGAAAGTTAAAGACTAAAAGGAACACATCATGTGGTTATATGAGAAGGTAACGGTAACCATAGACTTCAATATCTTAAATTTGCATTGATCGCGGAAGCATCCACTTAAGTGTCAGTTCTAGAAAGCGGTGGTTAGAAAGGAACTCCTCGATTAAAAACGATATCTCATCAATGGATTACGAATTGAATAAGAGTAACTTGCTATAATTTGGCTAGTATGATAAAGTTCGTAACCGTGAAGGTTAGTACTAGCGGCAGAAAAGAATGTAGTTTGTCTGAATATCTTCCATAAAAATTAAGGGTATAGCAGCGAAAGATTGCATGGGGAAAATAATGAATCACCTACAAAAGCGGATAGACGTGTTTTAACACTAGCGAGATAGGATCTTATCGCTCATGAATAGAGGGACTAGTACCAGACAGGAAACCAAGCAATTTTCATGTTTGGGTCATATGTAGTAGTTTCACTTCAGGTTTGGGTTGAATTTGTCCTAATAAGCTCTCAACCTACGAGTCCTACCTGAGAGAATATACGTGCATCATGTTTTCAACGCTCTGAAAATATAAAATGAATTGTCTAAAAAATAGAATGTTTGAAATGGCAGTTACAACTTCTAAATAAGTGTAGAAATTAAAGAAAGTCATTAATATTAGATCATGCTGCAAATAAAAATTTCAAAAAAGGAACAAGTTTAAAAATAACGTATGTATGAACATCGCTGCCAGAGAACAGAGACCGAATTATGCAAGAAGATATTCATTCAGATTACTGTGACCATATACTCCATTCTGCCAAAAGATTAAAAAACAATATTAGTAGACTTACATCCTTGTCTTCTGATTATAATATAGCAAAAAAGCTTATGTATTTGAGGTTGACAGTGTTTGAGAATTTAAAACAACGTTCAAGAAATATATATATCTTGGGTGTAAAGAATTCTGCATGTTATATCAAACTAAGATTAGTAATTCACTAAACAAATTAATAGGTAAAAGACTGATGGTTAAGAATGTCAGCGAAACATATGGTCAATGAGATAATTTCCCAATAATTTCGTAGTTCTCAGTGGATATGTGTGAGTAAAAAGTGGCTATTTGATTGAATTCTTTCAATTTTATTTATAAACGTATAAGCAACATGTATATTATTACATGATAAACATTTACACCTTATAATTTATTTACCTCATTTTAAAGCTTATAGTAAAAGTATTTACGCACATATACTTCAAATGTTACCAAACAATATGTTTTCGATTAAAACCAATTTAAATATAAATTTTGTTACACCATTAATATAGCAATACAGTTTATATATATATATATATATATATATATATATATATATATATATATATATATATGGTGCGATATATAGATTGTCGATTAAAGTTCGGAAAAATTGAAAATAACACTAAAATTACCTTTTAAAAATGTGTTTTCAAAAAATTGAATTTATTAAAATGTAGGGAGAAGAAATAAAAGGACCTTATTAATAAAACCTATATTTTAAAATATTCTAAGTTTACATGTCGATCGAAATTAAAATTAAAGTTTTAGATTAAAAATTAAAATGTAAATTAAAAATTATAATTAAATAATATTGCAATGTAGGTCAGAAATTAAATGGAAATAAGTCAATATTAGTAATATTTGCCGGGGAAAGAAAGAATAAATGAAAGAGGAGTGTAATGGAGTGAGGAAGAGAAAAAGAAAACACGGGGCAAGCGGATAGAGGAATCCACATTAATTGGGGCCTAAACCATTAAATAGATATTTTTGTTACGGGATCATGTAGCTATGGCGTGTTATCCTTTCTTTTTCCAGTTTATAGTGGAGATTCCGTCCTAGTAATAGGTAGTTGTGTATTGTTGAAGATTGACAGATATTTGGCCTTGTTAAGATAGCCCACTGTAAGTAATAAAATGATTACAAATCAAGAAAGGCAAATTCAGTTAAAAAATAAGATTATATATATACACATATCAATTAAGGTTTTTACAATTAAAATAAAACTTGAAGTATATGTCCAACGGATGTTAAAATGTTCATGGCAATAAAATGCTGAAAAGAGCATTAATACTTAGGTATCTGGGAGGGTTGTAAGTAAAGAATATCTTTGATGTAGCCCCTCCTTAGGTCAGTAAGTAGTTTTGAGACAGCGAAAGATAAAACGAGAGAGAAGAGAGGCTAAGATAGTAAGCCGCTTGACTTCGGTCAAGGGGATACTATTTACACTTCTCTCTCTCTCTCGAGTCAGTCCGTGTGTGTCGGCCTGAGTCGGTCTGTCTGTCTGGCAATGCTTTTTGTATCGGCTTTTTGTATCATCTTTTTGGATCGCAGCAGATCATTTGAGAATTCATATCCGTATTTGATTCTGGGCTTTTCATTGCCCGATAAGTAAAATTCGCGTAGGCTCGCAAACTGGAAATTTAATATTTTCAACCGGAACATCTGCGCAAGCCCGGTTGCGCACCGACGACTTCTGGTCGTTAGCTTTTTGGTTGTGAGGGTGCAAACATCCGGTCCATCGCTTTTGCTCCGCATCACGACAAAACCATCATCGTTTTTTTTAAGTAGATTAGGATTATTTATGATTTAAGACTATTTTTCTAAAAGCCATAGTTTACATGTTTCTTCTTTTCTCATGAAAGATTCCTATTTAGCTACGATATTCAAAGTAATAATTGTGTTGTTGTTATTTTATTTAATTTCCCATAATATATGAATAAAGCTGTGCTTTTCCTCGATTTAATAATGTTTAAAGAAATGTGATTGTTGAATCTCATCCTCCACTTGTTACAAGTGCTTCCAAAATAAAATTAAATATTACCTTCTGAATTAATTCAAGTTCGGTTTTATTGTTTTGGCAGTTGCAATTGTTTTTTAAGGTTAAATGTTTTAGCAGTAGAGTGCCTCATACTATATAGACGGGCCAAGTATTATTTGATATCATTATGTGGTGAATTTTATTTATCTATGTTCTTAACGCAGCTACAAATGACTAACAATTTTTTTGTTGAAATTCTTGTATTATTTAACTTTTAACTTTACCTTTGGCCCTGCATTCTAACATATTGTATTTTTTATTTTTTATTTGAATTTTAAATTTAAATCAAAATATTTATCTACAAGTAATCTTAGAATATTTAAATTTCTACGTTTTATTAAGACCTTTGATTTCTTCTCCCAGCATCGACGTAGAACAATATGTATATTCTTTAGTATATATAAGTTTTGGTCGGCACAAAATCGTGCTATGCGTTAAAGGCAAGATTTTTTTTTATTAGTATAGGCCATGATAAATTTTAAAACAAAAATCTCCAGTCGACTTGTTTCGTCCACTCTTGCAAAATTGTAAACGCGGAAACAAATTATGAGAAGTAAGTCTGCTGCGGATGGAGTGAATTAATGGACAGGGAATATATATATATATATATATATATATATATATGCTGTACCAAAAATAATTTTTACACAATTTATTCGTGTTCTTTACACAAAATCATTGTAAAATATCTACATAAATATATTTCCAAGAGACTATGTAGAATATGTTCTTTGAGGTCAAGCCTACGAATCTTCCACGAATCATAGTTTGTGGTGTTACGGAATGTGTCTCAGCAACATGATGACAAACAGCAGAAAATTTTGGATGATTCGGCTTCCTTTGGTTTTGAAACACAATCTTATACAGTGATGCAGCTTCGCGTCCATTACTATTCGCCCGACCGTATGTGAAAATCATATTTGCCTGCTCACAATATGAACATCTTTCGATTGTTAAACGAGAAACTTCCCCATTTAACTCACTACTACACACTTTAAATTTCGAAATCAGACTACTGACAAATAAGTCTTCGTATTAATACAAAGCCATCTATCGTAAATTTTCTTTAAGCTTAATAACACATAAACATAGGATTTTCCATTATAAGTTCATATAGAGATTTGTCTTTTGGTGTGCGATTAGCTCGCCTAATATTTGAGAAGTATTTTCGATACACCCTATATATATATATATATATATATATATATATATATATATCACTTCAGCCAAAATTATATATATATATATATATATATATATATATATATATTTTGGCTGAAGTGATCCCATAGTAATCCGATTCCTGACAGCTCCTTCGTGTGCCCTCCTGCTCTACACAAGAGTCACCGTCGAAGAATAAAATTATATTTATATATATACATTTTCCAGCGGTAGAATGCTAGACGGTCATAATTGGTTAACGGCTTACTGATTCATTTTAGGCGCCAGTAGCCATTACACCAAACTCAAATACTTTCTATATCTCAGTCTACATCTGTCTCTATTTGTAACTATGATTAGTTTTCTATTTATATAGGAAGCACATATTTTCTTACCATTTTAATGTTCAATTTATAGAGAATTTAACTGTAACGTAAGTAGTTTGTTTTACGACATCAGTTTTCAGCTTATTTCAAAGTTATTTCTTTTTGCATACCACCTCTTTTCTGTCAGCATTGGTTTTGTCTGTTTTATTTCATTCACTTATGCCATTCACATTATCCCTACCATTTATTTTACTGTTGTTGACTGATCACTGATATTTCATTTGTTGCTCTTATATTTTCTATTATTTTATTTAGTCGTATCTCTTGACTACACAAATATATATTTCAGTTTCTTACGAATGTTATTGCGAGAGAAATTATTTTATATGTAAACTGTTCACTTTCCTGTCCTCATAAATTTCATTAAAACAATATATAATAAATTTTATAGATATGTTACTTTATTCCACTGTTCTCTCTTCATCTCATTGTTTCTTTCTTGTGTATTTTTTATGCTATTTGATAAATCATTCTTGAAAATCTGCTCGTTTTTCCATTGTATTCATTTTATAATTTGCATTAATACAATGAATATTTTTAATGTTACCGCACTTCAATCGAGTTTCTTTGTTCATCGTTTTTTTCTTTTGTTGTCGTTTTATTTGTTGCTTTAATTTCAAATTCTATTAAATTATTTGCGAAATTTATTAAGATTACGACCATTTATTCATTTTTTACTCTTGAAAACAACTGTATATAATATTATACTTGAATGTTTGGTAATTAGATTTACGTTATTCAGATGTACAGGTCGTCTCAAAATAATTTTACAAATACTAGAGGCAGATTTTTCAAACCAGAACATAGTCAAATATCCATATAAACACGTCCGCAAATCCCTCGTTTTTAAGTTTTGAAACTAATAACATAGATATCGCTATGTTATAATGCAGACTAGGTTACATTTGTTATTCGTGCATACGTTTGGCTGGTCTATCTCACACGTTTAACGTGTATGGTAGTTTGTAAACTCAGAAATATTCCGTTTAACAATGGTTGTACACTCATATCGTGAGCAGGTATCTCTGAGATTGCATTTATATATCATAAGGAGCCGAATAATTCACCCTTTGCTACTGTTAATTGTTGCGTTGCTGTGACAGGATCTCCGGCACCACAGACTACGGATCGAGGAAGATCAATTTCCTACTAGTACACTTGAACACGGCGAATATATTTTACAGGTTGTCGCAGACGATAATATTTCATTACAAATCAAGTGTCCCTAACATGCTGTATTTGTCATTGTTCTGCATGGAATGTACTTCAAGAGCAGCTCCTGTATCTGTATCATTTGCAACTTGTGCAGTTTTTTCGTCCTCTGATCACTCACCTCATGAAAACGTTTGCTGATGGTTCATTGCACAAACTGACTATCCGTTATTTGTCTCTTCAGTTTCATTTACATATGATGCAAAATGAGGGAGAGATGAAATAACAAATTTACTTAATAAAGATTTGTGAGACTATTGCAAACTCATTGGCACAATACAGTTTAGACAACAGCATCTGTTAAATATTTGTAGGATGGAATTGTAGGTGGCTCTCTTGTATATGTACATATCCTCTCATAACTTGTTAGACGGGATGTCTATAGAGATTTTATCTTGAACAAACTTCAAGACATGCTAAAGGACGTCCCCAAGAAGATACAAAAACATATGTAGTTCATGCACGATAGGGCTCCATACATTTTAGTAATATTGTTCAAGACCTAAAGGCTGACAACTATAATGCATAATCTACAGGTTCTCTCGACCTCAAACCTTTCTAGGTTTTTTATCTGTGTGGCTACGTAAAACAACTGATTTAAGCAGTAGTCTTAAATAACGCAAGAATGCTTCAGCAACTGACATTAATGATGTAAAGACGCTTCATCAACGTATGATGGGTGCCTGCGAAGCCATTCGACACCGTATGATATTATTTGAATGCTCAAAAGAGTGCATGTGTGTTGTTATGAGTTGCTGTTTTATGGTATAGTGTGGGCATTTGGACATAGGTTTTTATGGAAATTTTAGGTTGTTTTTGGTGTCAGGAACCCATCCCAAATTCTGTAGAAATATTTTAGATACACCCTGTGTATCATATATCAAACTGAGTGCTTGGATTTATAAATAAATAGTGCTCGCTGCATATGTCCATAATAAAGATACAATTTATTCACATCGGTAGCACATCACTAAATTGTATGTACAACTCAATAGATCAGCAACAAAGGACTGCGTTTTGAATGAAAGTCAGTGTTGTGCTACTCTTGAAGAAAATATGTATATTAATATAAAATATGCACATCGGAAGTTATAATTCGGGTTTATTACTCCTTTTTTTCTAACTGATATATGAAGAATATAAAACGCTGCAAAGGTCAAATTTCCTGTTAGAAAATATAATTTTCAAAATAATCACTCTTCCCTATTTTGCTAATTCATTGTTTCCTTCCAAAATGTTTTTGACAAACAGACCATTTTCGTTACTACTAAAATGTATTACTAACGACATGCCTCTTTTCTTAGTCACTGATTTAGCAGACAAATTCTATCAACTAGGAATGCCATAAAGTATTATTCCCGCATAGATTAATTTAATGGATACAGTTGGCTTTGTGTCGTTTAGATGATATCTTTAATATTATTAAGTCACAGCATTTTGACAAGGATATACAGAGTTTAAAGTAATATAAGCTACACTAGACACTGGCATCGTTCACCAAGTTGAAAGACTAATACAGAGGCATTATTTTTCTACAAATTCACATGCAGTATATATATATATATATATATATATATATATATTTTCTAGTTTCAGGTTGTTTGATATGAGGTAATTTAATTTATTGGTACTCATCCTCAAAATTATATACCCAAAGTTTTGTCTTTCATTTTAACCTAAAACAACAAGTCTAACAGACTTTGGCAAAACGCATTTTTTTAAAATTTTACATTTTGTCTCAAATACTATTATATATCCTGTATACTCGCAAACGCTTACAAACATACGCAAATATATACATATATAATTAATGATGCTATATAATTATGGCAAGAATGATTAATGTTTGTGGTATAGTCCTTGAATTCACTGATATCAATATTGTATGGTTATGATTCATGCCTAAATCAGCTCCCTACTAATCTAACTAACTCTCCTTTGTCGACTTATTTTTATGACTAATGCTTTGTTATGGACATAATGTTCTATTTGTTTATTTATATTATTTTTAATTCCATTATTAAAATATTTGATTCTCTAATATATATTTCATATTCTTTAGTTCTATTTTGGCATATCATATTCAATTTATAAAGTTTAGCCTATTGTATTTTACATTATTCATTAAAAAGTAATGAGATGCGCTTATCATGATACAAGTTGGTCATGAATGAACAACACCTAATGCATTAACGTTAAACGTAATAAGCAGAAATTATCATTTTCCTTTTTTCTAATTTCACTTACTTTGCCTGAGTACGACATATAGATCTCGCAAAGAAACAATGACATATACATTGAAAATCACTTCTGAGCTGATATATGGGTAAATTAACGAATATTAACGAAGTCAAATTCTGAATTTTTCTTTCACTTTTGTAAAAATACTCTTATGAATAGCCTGCATTCCTCTCTTGTACTACAGAACAATGTTTTACGTAGTAATTAAAAATAACCGTTCAAGAGAAATAAAGTAAGCAATCCACTCACCCACAAAAAAAAGAGTAAAACGCGAAAGTATATTTCACGTGAATCAAATATCTGTTAAAAGAAAAGAACGAGGATTATGTAGATATGTTTTGACCCCACGCCTCCAGAAAAGAAAGGACATTAAATAAAAATACGTATAACATCACGCACACCGAAAAAAAATCTTTGAAAGTTTGTTGATTAAAAGTTTTGAAATGTGATTTTTCTGCTGTTCATGCAAAATAATTAAATTTATCATGGAGTATTAACGATACTTTGAGACCATATACACAGTCTTTTTTTAATCATTTGAAAAGAAAAATATGTATATCTTAAAAAATAATTACACTAAAATATGAAGTTTATTTGATTTGATTTTTCAGCTCAAACGTTACACATCTTATCCTTAATGTCTCACTTATTTGGCGCAAAAATTTCCTAGGAAATTTTGAAACAATTTATAGACATTTGTTAGTATCCATGCAGAAGACACAACGGTATATGTGTGTTTTTTCGAAACCCTCGATTATCAGAGCTTGGCAATTCATATCTCCTCTGATCTAGTATATCAGTTTAGTGGGGGAAATATGCTGACTACATTCAATGATTAAAAATGATCTTTCCACCATCGCAGTTCGGATCAAAAATATTAGCCTGTTGTGTTGAACGGATGTTCACTCATTTAAACTAATTAGAGTAGATAGATAATTGGAGTAGATAGATCTATCTATCGCCCGGTTCACACTGTACCCACGTCTATTGAACAGGTTAAGAGGCTCATCCCTTGTTCCCTGTTTAGGATGTGGTTTCCCGCTTTCTCTTTTCATATCTTCTCACTTTGTTTTTTTTTTTCAATTGGAGTAGGTAGATCTATCTATCGCCCGGTTCACACTGTACCCACGTCTATTGAACAGGTTAAGGGGCTCATTCCTTGTTCCCTGTTTAGGATGTGGTTTCCGGCTTTCTCTTTACAAATCTTCTCACTTTGTTTTTTTTTTGTTTTCAATTGGAGTAGATATATCTACCTATCGCCCGGTTCACACACTACCCACGTCTATTGAACAGGTTAAGAGGCTCATCCTTTTTCCCTGTTTAGGATGTGGTTTCCGGCTTTCTCTTTTCAAATATTTTCACTATTACGTAGCCCCTTGCACATCAGTGGCGTTACCGCCTTCCTTGGGGTGATACGATTAAAAAACAGTGTTTTGTGGTCTTTTCGGGTGAATGTAGCCCAGGCCCCAAGGAGAGAACATATATACTATTCATTGTTAAAAGTGTTGGAAACTGGCCGGTTCACAGTACTGTACTGTACGAGCAAGTACATCACTCTCCTGTTATCCCTTACATTTACAAAGGGTTGAATTAGGCCGAAAATTGTGTAATGATGGAATAGATAAGGACGAGGGGCACAACCTTCCCTTTTCAGTCTCAATAGAATTCAGAAACGTCTTCGTGTCCTTGTATGTGACGAAACATTTTCCACTCTATACCCTCTTCCTCTTTGAGAAGTCGAAAACCTCTCGCTGCTCTCACGAATAGGCTTCAAATGATCTACACTCTTAATTCAACTAATCTTAACCTATACATTTAAGACGCGTTATCTCAAGCATATTGTAACGAACCACCCTCGTATTTCTTTAGTGAGGTGTAAGTGTCACTCAAGGAACTTTTTTCCACCGACCACTGCCTTGTAGAACCGTCTCTCAGGAGGCTACTTCTCCGATAACTGCAAATGTAACCTGTTCAAGTCTTGTGATAACAGTTACCGTTACCGTTTACACATAGTTAAAAAAACTGTGGCTCTTACCCTTTAACCCACCTAACTCGCGTGGCTTTCAAGATTTGTAAGAGAGAACACCAATGTAAGAAAGAAATATTTATATTGTTGATTAATATTATTTTCTCAAACTTTTCGTTTTAGCCCGTTTATTTGTAAATGTAAATTTTGTCAGACAATATGAAGAACAATGTAAAATGTTTTTATTCTTTTCATTTGTAGATGAATATTTGGGCCTGTTGAAGACAATTTCGATATATATGCATTATTTCCAATATTCATCCTTCTTCCAGTGAAAAATATACAAAGTCTTAACATATGTAATTTAATACCCAATATATTAATATTTATTTCTGACCTTATTTTACTATTATCAAATTTCACCTTCGATGCCTACATTTTTTTATTAGAATAAACAAGGAAATTTATTTTTTTACTTCTCTTTGCTTCTCTTAAATGATTAGCATCCAAACAACTATTAAGGATTACTTATCTATTAGTAAATGTTTACAGTTAGATCCTGTTGTATTTATCCGTATTTTGACGGATTAACTGAGAGTGGTTTAGCTGATATATCTTTGTAAATTTCTCCCCGAAAAAATATAACTCAACATAATTGCCATTTCATTAATTTAGGTTTATTATGGATATGCGCGTGAGGTAGATGTTATCAGAGCGGAAATTGAGAGCAGCTTGTCAAGTTCAAATTCCAGCCGTAAGGGATAGTTTGATCTTCGTACAAATACTTATAAATTAATGACTGTGTCTATCATGTACTAATTTAGAAGTTAATAGCAAGATTATCTGGCCTATCTAGCTTTGGTTCGTAGGCAATTTGTGAATGATGACTATGATTTCAAACGTTATAGTGTTGCGCGCTTCTCTAAGTCAACTGTATAAAATATAATTACAAATGAAACCACATCAGCAACATATCACCTCTGAGATATTCGCCTTATCCTCTACAAAGGAGTCTACACACATGTTAATCTCTCTCTCTTTCTCTCTCTCTCTCTCTTTCTCTCTCTCTCTCTCTCTCTCTCTATATATATATATATATATATATATATATATATTAAGATTGAAATTATGCTAGGTGTGGTTAAATTAGAGTAAAACAAAGCTAAACAGAATTGAAATAAATATCAAGGTCATAAATATACGTATATTACTAAATTGGCAAAAAAAGAATTGATTAGTTTAATCACAGGTTACGTTTTAATGTCTTTCCTGTCAACTACGATCTCCAAAGAATTACGTTCAACATCAATTGTCAGCTTCTGTTTCTCTGAATACTGTAATTTTTATTGTCTTTTCTTTTCAATAAAGTTTAATTCCGATTTTGTCATGCTTGCCTCCTTCACCACTTCGTTCGCTTGTATTTAGCCACTTAATCAGCTTACTTAGTGTAATGATTAAACAAAGGTCGCCTTAGAAAAAGCGTGAATGCATCTATTCATCATGATCCATATAGTTAACGGAGGGTAGATTCTTTAGTTTTTATATTTTGCTTTTATATTTTTCTCAAAGTAACAAGAAGACAATTTAAGCAACAAACCACTTATTGCGGGGAGCGAATTGTTCGGTGTCGTATATCAAGCCATCTAAACATCAAACATATACCATTTTGTTTTCAGAAAGTTTGAGAATACCCTCCTTCTAAATCTGGCGTGTTATCAGTCAGTCAGTTAAGTACTTGGGCGATCATGTCTCGAAAGAGTCATAATGAACTGGGCAGATGATTATCCCGCAGTAGGCTGCCATTGCTTTCTGCGGTAGACTGGTTGCCAGCCAAGGCTATAAAACCCAATCTGTCCTGTTATTTAACCCATAACTAGAAGGAAGAGACGGATTAATACCTTTGCAAATGGTATTTGCGAGTAAGTGAATCCAAATTCATTATTGTAATCCCTTTCGGATGCTAATGATGATTTCAGGTTAATGCATTGTCATCTTTGAATAAGAAGAACAATGTTGGTAATAATTATGAACTTAGATTATTATAAATATTTAGGATTATTCCAGTCGTTTTTTTAAGTATAAGATTACCACGTTTAACGAAAGTGCCATACACTCAAATTATTGTTGTATAGAAGCTAAACAATTTACAAGATATTCTACGATACAGCGAAATAAGTAATAATTTGTATTCCACAACAGACATCAATATAAGAAATCAACCCAGATGTGAACTCAAATTACGAGTTAGCAGGAATCCCAAACTTGGGTGAAAAGTTACGGAAGGTATTTTTGGTGCAGATGCATTCTCCCAATATCTAAGTTTTATTAATATTCTAAATATCGTTTATCAAGCATTTCGAGTTATGTAAAGTTGGAGTATACTTTGTTAATTCTTCATAATTTGGTGTGTTTGTCGAGGTGATTTTGCTGATTTTTTTAGGCCCTTTACTGTTTATTTGATTCGGTTTCTTTTATAATTTCATGAAATACAGGTAGGTATTGATATGTGGGCGCTAGGGAAAATATGATAGAAAATAGTTAGTATGCAAATGTCTAACATTTATGAAATCTTAAATTTAATTAACATTTATATTTGTAAAAAAATATAATTTATAATTGTAAAAATGCTTGCTCAATACCCAATTAAAAAATCAGTACTCAGCAAAACAGTCATTCAAACTTATCTTTTCCTGTGTTAAGTGTTTGATAATGACCATTATAAATATATTACTAAATTGACTAACAATAATACTAGATAATTCATTATATTTAAATATTTCAGAATTATATATATATATATATATATATATATATATATATATATATATTTTAATTCAGATACTTCAATCCAAGGGAAAAAAGCAGGAAGGTAAATTCCAAAAACCCGATCCTAATTAATATTAAAAATTTTATTTTAAAATTAAAAAATGATACAGGAAGAGAGCTCTATGTAATAAAATATTAGAGAGCAAATATATATTAAAAAAGGATTAATTCAAAGATGTTGAATGGCCATTTCGATGTGAAGATGTGTTATCCCCTGTGATCTTCACATCGAAATGGCCATTCAACATCTTTGAATTAATCCTTTTTTAATATATATATATATATATATATATATATATATATATAATACGGTATCGTCTAAATAATGCACAAATCAAAATAACACTGATATCTCATTCTAACAGATATATTAAACAATTTATTGCAGTACTAAAAGTAAATTTATTCAATAAAATCCTCATTGGATTCAGCCACGGTCTTTAGAAACTCTTGCATCTCTTCTCGACAGTCTCTTTCTTTAAATTGATCAATGGTGCCATGATCCTGGACTTCCGTTCATTTTTGAGTTACGAGAAGTTTTGTCAATCTCTCGCCCCACACATAATAATAAAATGGTGCTGTTTAGGGAGTTAAGCGGTCAGGTGTAATGAGCGAAATCGTCGCAGAAATTGTCTGGTAGCCATGACCGTATTCTGCTGCGTATGCAATATGGTGCAGAGTCCTGTTACCAGACGTAGTTTCTGCCAGTAGAAAACCTCTTGTCCAAGGGCAGCCCTATCTCTTCAACGCACTTGATGTAGAACCCCGTGGAGAGTCTGATGCTCTCTGTGGTCAGATTAATCGAGGCATACATTTGACATCATTAGTAATCACTGTAAACACTTTACGAAATGACTGTTTTCAATCGTCTGCACTGTCCTCAGATTGACAGCCAAAGACTCTGTAAGGTTCGTTTTTGAGATTCCAAGCGATACATCATGCATTTTCAAATTTTCTGGTTGATTGCCTTGCGTCATGGTGCTCTTATTCGCAGCAACGGTCCTCAACTGACCAAACTATACTGCGCAGTCAGTAAAATTAGAAGAATTCAAAGGGCATGCAAAATTTAATGATATAATATGACATCAATTTATCCATCTCACACCTTATATATATATATATATATATATATATATATATATATATATATATTCACCCGCAGATATATCTATTTCGTTCATCAGTACGGTTCGACATTCGATTGCTTTTCCCAGGTTTGAATTTTGATTAGCTACTGTTTTTTCAAAATCTACTATTCGTCCAGAGTGCTCATTCTCCGTGTGAGAGCGTAAGTAGTCACACACACACACACACACACACACACACACACACACATATATATATATATATATATTAGTCATCCACATAAAAGCCTGTTTCGCTGTATCACAGCTCATCAGTGTGGATAGACACATCCACTTGCTTCTGGCCGCGATCGAAACTCGACTGATTTTGGTGTCAGTCGGAATCACTACTCCTTAGACCATCGACGCATGGAATCAGAGAAGGGAAATTTTAACGGGTTATATATAAGCAATGTATACACACGCCAGTCACCGAAATAACTCAATTCATTTCTTAAGAGTCACGCATATAGCAGAAGTGGAAACTTTTTTTAAATTTTCTTCTCCAGAGAGCTCAATCGTAATAAAAGCATAATATATTAGTCATCCACATACAAGCCTGTTTCGCTGTATCACAGCTAATCAGTGTGGCTTGACATATCCACTTGTTTATTAACGTTCACTATATATATATATATATATATATATATATATGAACGTTGATTGCAGTGTTTATACTTTAGATATAAATACATTTAAATTTATGAATATTTTTGCTTTACCTTTTCTTTAATGAACCGGAGAGACATTTCTGGTTCGTCGTGACAACATTTATTTAACCTAAGTCTTTACATTAGTATAACACACAAATATTTCGTTCTTTTATAATTTATAGTGAAAACCTTAACTACCAAAACCTACAACACTCACTCATTTATGACTATCGTCTACGTCACTGAAACTTTCTGAAAAGAAATATGTTGCTTTCCAAAAATAATTACCTTTCTACGAAACAATCAGGTTTAATTTAGTATCGCCAATTTATATTATTTGAATAAAAAAACAGTTTTTATAAATACATATTTTTAGAGTAAATATCTATATTTAACAAGAATACGTTTGGGTAATTATGCTCTCTTGATTTTACATTTCTATTATTTGTCTTTAAAAACAACTCAAAATATATATTAGATTTTTATTCAAATTACTGTTGACGAAATTGTACAAAATACTAAAAAGCATAAGTGGGTTTGAAAGTGCACCAAAATTAGTTCTGCTATGTTTGTCATTAAATATGATAGGTTGAAAACGCAAGGAAATCGGCTACAACGAAATAAAACTGAAGTAAAAAAATAAATAACATGATTTTATTGTAAATGTTTTGATTACAACAAACAAATTTTATTTGAAAATGATAAACATATGTACTTGACAACCACGTTTGAGCCGCGAGTTCATTCCGGAATTAAATATGTCTAATGAAATAATACACATGAGAAAAAGAGTACGTTTTTGGAGAGCTTATAGGATAGAATTTTATATCATCCAACAATTAACTAAAACTGAAAGTAATTGAAAGTAAAATCGCACACCCGCAAAACTGATAGCGATTTGGAAAAACCAAGACCAAGGCAAACTTTACAAGCCGGTGTGAAAATTAAGTTTCTGTATTCCGATTGGATAGAAAATAATACATTGAACTATCACAACGTACAAGAATTCTTAAGACCTAAAAAATAGGTATGCGGTTCGATCTGACCACGTGACCACATTTCATTGCTTATTCTCGTCCCTTGGCCGGCCATAGACAGTCAGATGGAAGCAGAGAGAGATGGCACGCTAAAAGGTAACGAAGGAAACTTTAAGTTTGACGAGGACGTAAAGTCGCGTCACATATTCGTTATCCTTCTTCACTCGTGTTAATTTCTTTTACCTCTTCTTCTCCATCCTCAACATTGTTGTATTTAACAAAGACGACGACAGCAACAACAAGATACTTCAATCGATTTGTAAGAACTAAAGTCCGATAAGTACAATTTTCTTTAGTGCTTCACCTTCATTTTCAATTTCTCGCCGGCCATAAAAATAAAGGAAAGAACACAGACTTGGGTAAACACATTCGCTACTTGCAAGTAGAATTCTTGACAGTTAACTCTTTGCTTCTATCTCTCTGAAACATTTAATTACATACATTTTCTATTTGAGCATTTTACTTATTCCAAATTTCTTATTCTGTTTATTTAATAAAATTTTACTTTAACATACAATACGAAATATTTTATTCTTCCACAGTCCAGCATTCGAGCTTCAATCTTCTGATATTTTAAACTGTGGGAACTTCGGTTGGTTTTGGCACAAGGACAATTTGATAAACATCATAGAGGCCCCTACAAGCTTAAATATTGCAACAATCATTTGAATTAAAACATTATCTGTAGTTGTGTGGTTGTCTACATTAATTCGAATGTCTGAAACGCGGAAGTTAAAATATCGAAATATATTCGAGAAGACTCTTTGAAATATCTGCGTACAAGATAATTATCTAAATCTTATCCTCCAAAGATAGTAGCATTTTGTAGAAGTAAACATAAAATGAACTCGGCTGAACTACTGTGTTTTTTCTCGTTGGCGTGTCCGTTCAGATTTTTGTTGATCATGGCTTTCCACAATTATCTGTTCTTTAAGGCTCTTAGTATTTTTCTCTTCAAAAACTTGTACCGCCATCCTTTTACTTAAGTTTGCTAGGTTACTTAAGACGTGTATCTCTGTTAATTTTGCCCTCAATTTCTCCTGTGTGTACCAAATTTTCAAAATGTTTCTACTTTATTATGTACCCGAGAAAACTTAATATTTTCTTACTTATGTTAAGTATAAGTGTCGTGTTTGTTTCACTTTTCTTTAAAACATTCTTGTTACAAATGTTCAATCCACCGTATTCTCAGCATACTTTTGTTGAATCACATTTACTTTGATTCAGATCATTTCTAAGAAGATTGTCCAGCATTCACTGGCATAGAGGGGAACTGAGACGACTTAAATACACAGTAATCTTATTTCTATCATTTTTTTCGGTTTCTCTATAAATTGATGAGATGTAGGCATATATTATTTCCTATCTCAATGCACCTTTGAATGCTAGTGTTGCACTTTCCACCCTCTATTTTCACACTTGCCAGATATGTAACTTATTGTAATGTTTTGATATAGGTAACTGTAATTTTTAATTCGCATATTAGTCTGTTAATTTCTCTAAAAGAAAAACATTATGTCTTTTCGCAATTGACGTGAAGTCATTTTATCTAGCTTTACTACACTACCTTATTTTCAGGTCATAGTTTTTTGTTTGCTCCAGTGATTCATAATAAATGATATCAGTTTCATAGTGTATTCTTCTACTAGAATAAGTAGCATCCATATGGTTTTGGTTCATAAATAATTATTACAAATAGAAAAATTTTTGTGCAAAAATTAATATTACATTTTGGGCGATATTGTGTTGAGTTACCGGTTCTTGTTCGCTCAACGAAATTTAAGTTTTGAGCCTGGTCAGTATTTTAAGGACGACAAGTGTTTTAAGCGTGTATATTTGGTAAAAATATATATTGGCTCAGAACTAGAATTTGGAAAGCAAAATTATAATTTTAGTCATGTTAAATATATTATCTTACGCGCAAATAGACACCTCGTTTCCCGCAGCTATATGTTAAATAATAGAATGTATATCAATAAAGCATTAATAACTAAAACAAAAATATTAAAATCGAAATATATTTTATTTTTTCAATCAATCCGCAAAAAGTTGAGAAACCGTAAATTAGGATTCAGTTAATCAATATTACTTTTGGGTCATACTATATCTGAGTATCAATACATTACCACAATTCACTTTACGCAGTTATGCATCTATCTGCCTCAGTAAACCGCTATACATCTTATACTATATTTTTATATTTGATATCTTATCGCTGTTCATGCATAACTCATCCTGGCTTTTTGCACATTTTTTCATAAAATAGTCATGAAATAATCATTTGGCAGTCGGTGACCTTCTGTGAATATAAAGTGTTTTGATTTGAATAATTGATTCGATTAATTAGCTTTAACGAGGGTATGATTACATGAGACAGTTGCAATGTCCATGATTGATTATTTGGGGCCAAATGTCAAACTCAAAGGACGCACACATATGCACACACCCATAAACGTACGTGTCATTGTGTATGTATACTTCTGTCTTTGTAAACTCGTGTGCTAATGACTTAAACGCATCGTAAAATGAATAAGCTTTCTTATCCACATTCTCTTAAACAGGCTCAGCTGCATTGTGCAGTAATATCTAATAAGCTACGTTAGCTGCGTCAGTTTAGTTGTAGTTACAATTGATTGTGAATAAAACTTAATACACGTCTCCCCGCAGAAATTTAAGTTTTTGTATTTTAGGTAACATGAAACCTAGGATTTATATGAGGATTATACAAAATGTATATCATATGCAGGTAATATATTGTCAAACATCCGCGGAAGGTGACAAACGCTAGTATCGGCAAGTCGAAAAAAATAACTTGCATCTTTCCGAGTAATTTGTTTGATTTTTCGTAAATATTATGTTCAGTTTTCTCCTATTTTTACTCATCGATGTATTGGATTTCGTAGATATTTTTAGTGATTTGACGTTTCATTTTTAACATAATTACGAAGTTACTTTATTTATGAAGTCATTTTCTTTATGCTTCATTTAATTGTGAACATTGTTTAATTTGAAATTTGTATTGCACAAGGCATTTGTACATATTTATAGGTTGTTTAAGACTCTTTGTCAACAGTCTTGTTTTCCTTGTAAATTGTGTTATTTAATTGTGTCCAAGTGTGAATCCTGCCCGTTTTTCGTAGATATAACTTAACAATATTATTTTCCTCTGATCCCTTTTCTCAGTTCGTTTTGATTCCTTGTTGGTCGAAGATTGTTCTTACGTTATGAAAACTCACCCTCACCAATTTCTTCTATCAGAGCAGAGGTCGTGGATCTGTTATATCATTAATCTTAATATTTTATAAAATGCAATTTAAAAATTCGATTCAAAATTCCATTCTTAATATACCCTTTTCCATAAAAGATTTTGATTTATTCATTTTACCCTGTATTATTATTGCTCTTGCTGCTAATTTTAACAACGGTGTGTTCAGAAATTTCAGAGATTATTATGAACTACGTCTTGTCAATATTCAAATATTTTACAAAAATATTGTCAATCTTGTTTTAGTTCTTCGTATGAATCACCGAAAATGTAGCTCGGCAAAAAGATGCTGAGTATAATATGCACTGAACATGCAACAACAAAGTTTCAGAGGAAAATTGAAATAAAAAGACAATATACTTTACATCAGAAAGTAACATATTTAAGAGATTGGGCTTGGAAAATCCATATTTACAGGGCAGATTGAGGACAAGTTTGAATGAGGAAGACAGTCTATAACCTACCCATTGAATTTTAGTAAAGAAAATGACTCATCCATGCCAGGAGAGATAAAAGTTACAAAATTATTTAAAAGCTACAAAGTAATTTTCGGGGAGACCCCATCGCCAATGTTCAGATCATCGAAAACAGAACCTAACTGTCGTCTTTATTAGTTAGAAAATAGATTTGCTCCAATAGTACACAATGTAAAAGCAATACAAATATACAGAAATAATATTGTCTATTAGAGAAGAGAGAATATTTATGACTGTAAGGATAGCAAACAATATACGAGTAAGCTTAGAACGACTACGGATTTCATTAAAATATCTTTATGAATATGTTTTGCGTTATCTGATTAGAGTTCTGTATTAAGTACAGCATTCAACGCAAGCAAGAAAAAGTGTTCCGTTGCAAACCTGGCTATATATATATATATATATATATATATATATATATATATATATATAGTTTTCGTAGTATGGTTTTCAGGCCCTTTCCAAAGGTGTCATACGCTTGGATCACCTTCCAAAGGTGTCATACACTTGGATCAAGAAGTCACCTTCCTGACAAATCGATAATGTTGAGATGTGAACCGTGTCTTCATGGTCAAAATGCAGACGTTCTAGCAAGTCGGCCCATATATATTTGAATATTGAACAATTACTTGTGGTTTTCCAACAGATAGCGTTCCCTAGAGGGCGAGCATGTAGCTTCAGATGGTAACGCATCTATAAGCATGTGCTATAAGCAAACCTCTAATTCAGTGTGTATCATTTCGCCGAACAAATTTGTTTTAAATAACGTTAAACATGTCAGATTTCGAGCTAAAAAGTGTATTTGCGGTGAATATTAATGCACTAATTTATGCAAAATAAATCTGCGGTTGAAGTACACCGAATTCCTTTTGAGACTTACATTAATCATGCTCTGTTGGAAGCAACATAAACTGCGTCTAGAGATTATATGCAAGTCATTAATTGGTATAAAGTGTTGCGTTTTTAATATTAAAGTCCTATTATGATGTTTAGATTCTACTCAATATTAATAAATGATGTATATAGTGATGAAGAAAACTATTGTTTTTGGTTAGAAAAATTTTACTAAGTTAACAAAAGACTAATTTGACTGTCAGTAGTTTATTTGCAACTATGTATTTTGATACTTTTCCATTATTACACCTTGTAAAACTAATGTAAAAAATTAACATGAAAAGATTTTAGAACAATTTCATCAATTTCTTAAAGGAAAAATATAAAAAAAACATTTTATTGTAAAAATAACAGATATATTAACAAAAGGAAATAAGAACCTCCTAAAATATATTGCACAATGCTTCTTTCTTTTCATTAACTCTTAACAGCCTATTGTTGACATCTGATGTTAGATATTCAAATTTAGCGGCTGGTAAGTTGTTTGCAGCAATTTCACCTGCCTCCCAGAGGTCACACATGCTTTTGAATTACCTTCTATTAGAATAAATATCTCTCTTGAGGATGCTCCACAGGTTTTCAATGGGATTCAAGTCACAGCTATTTGAAGGCCAGTTCATAAGAGAATATTCAAGAAATTCATTTTTTTTCAACCAGGATTTAGTAAACTTTGATGCATGAGTTAGTGCGTTGTCTTGCATAAAGATCATAAATCTACGCTTGACTAAAAACAGGGTATCAAGCCATTCAAAGAAATATTCCTCTAGAAAATCACAGTAACTTTTGGAATTCATTTTAAACCCAGCTTTCACTTTCAATGGACCCACGAGCTCATTACCAATAATACCAGCCTATATCATGACCCCATCACCGCCTTATTGGCTTATAAAATTGTAGAAGATGCAGATGTAGAAGATCATGGTTCAACATAAACGGCAAAGATGAATATCCATGGTTTAATGCATCTGCTCTACATTTGCTGTTATCAGCTAAGTGTAATTTGTTACTGCTGTTTCAATAGACAGAAACCGTCACAGGAAATCACTATAGACTAAAATTGATTCTTTTGACCTGAATATTGAAGAAAATGTAGCCGCTATACGAGCAGACACATGGCAGTTATTTTGCAACATGACAACGCTAGGCTACATGTTACAAGATGGGTAACAATTTACTTGGGAACTCCTACCCGATTGATCGTATTTACCAGACATTGTGCTGTTCGATTATCATTTGTTCCTATCGATGGCACATGGCCTGGCTGAGCAGCAAATTCATCATTATGAAGATACTCAAAGAATGGGTAAACGCGTAGCTAACTTCAAATGATGGCGTTTTTACAACGTAGGATTGAAATGATTCCAGATAGGTGGGGAAAATAGCAATTGACAATAAGTTCAGTTATATGTTTCATAATAATTTTTGTAAATAAAACATTACTTTCCATGAAAATGTATCATGAAATTATTCAAGGTTTTATATATACATACATATATATATATATATATATATATATATATATAGTATATCGAGGCAGCAAGTAATTTTCTAAAGATATGCTGTTAAATATAAGAGAAAATGAATGTCTATTATGTTTAAACATGGGCCGTTTTAAACGTCGTATTTTTGCTTTGATTTCAGTTGAAAATAAAGACAAAAATTCGCCAACATTTGGATAATTATTTATTGGTTTTATTCTAAGCTTTTGGCTCACATGAGCCATCTTCAGAGAGGTTGTTTAAACTGAAATATTATTAAATTCAACATCACCGACGATTTTATTTTGTGTTGACATAAAACTCCGCTTCGCAACGGCAATAGTTACCAAAAATAATAAACGCAGTTCTTAAGTTTGCGATGCGGTATTATGACGTCACACAGGGGGATAGCGCGAAATGACAACAAACCATGTAGTCAAATGCAATGTAATATGTTATTTCCTGTTTTAAAGTTGATTTTATTGAGTTGTTTCGATTTGATGTACATGGCCTCCAATATCTGCAGGTTCCTCTTACTGTGTGTATGAGTAAGGATCACCGTATTGTTGACCAAAATCTGTCTGATATTAACTACATGTTGTTTAATAGTACTCTGATCAGAAAGATGACATGTAAGTCTACGGAGAGCGTGGTTTTAGTAAAACTAATATATGTACTAGGTTTTTGATTAGATCAGAGATGCAATCTCTGAATGGGCATGGAAATTGGAACACTACATTGGTTTTTTGTAGAAAATTTAATTTAGTGCTTGTTGGTTTATTATAGACTATGAGGTCAATTGTTTTAAACTTTTATAATATATAATGAGTTTAATTTGATTATTACTTTTCAGTTTTTTAACAAACTCCCATTCATCAAGGAATGCGAGTTTGTTATTAAGTTCTAATGTAAATTTGAGGACGGAGTGACTTTCAAATTTGTTTTTAAGATATTTAATTTGATCGATATTCTTAGCTAAAACAAAGATGTCATCTATGTATCTTACATATATAGAGGGTTTATTGTTGTCATTAATTATTTTATTTTCTAGATTTGCCATATAATAATTAGAAAAGAGGGGACCTAAAGGAGATCCCATCGCAATACCATCTATTTGTGTATAAATATTGCCTAAGGGATCGTGAAAGGGTACTTGTGTGGTGCATGCTAATAATAGTTTTTTTTAATATAGTGGGTTTAATATTGATTGTCTCTTATATTTAACAGCATATGTTTAGAAAATACACACACACACACACACACACATATATATATATATATATATATATATATATAAATATATATATTATTACTTATCCTAGTAGTATTTGCGCGTAAGTGAATGCAAGGAATTCAACTGGAATTCGAACAGTTAAATGTAGATTTCCAGGATATGAACAATCATTATAACCAGAAGTATAGTTAGTTAATGAAAATCCAGTGCGCATTGGGTAAATTGTCACATTTTTATTATTTTAATGTTGGGCATGTGCGTTGTTTTATTTTATATTTTTTTGTCAACTACAACATAAAGTAGTGTCAAAGAGGCACCGAATGTGAAAAAAATAGCTCCATGACGCAATTCTTTCCGTCAGAAATTTGGAAACAATATACTTTGAATTCACGCCAAATGCTCTAGTACGAACAATTCAGATTTTTTGGTGTCAACCTTCGGACAGTGCAGAGGATTTGGTAAATGTTGGATGATATATCCAGCTAACATGATATTTAGAAGGATGACTAGTGAAAACGACGTTATACCTCTGATCATCTTCCCACAGATTATCAGTCTCAACACGGAGGCCGACATCAAGTGACTTGTCGAGGTATTTCTGCCCTGGGACAAAAGGTTTCTTGCTGGAAGACCCTAATTCTTGACAGCTTTACACTACACCAAGGCACAAGGGAGAGATCAGACATTTCTTGCAAACACTTGCATCTATCCACCTCACTCCCCAGACTTTGATTATTATGTGTGGTCTGTAGTTAAGTGATTGACAAACAAACTAAATGTAACAACAAAAATGAACTGGACGAAAAGTTTATGGCAGCATTCAACAACTTAAACAAGAACCCCCTACAGAAAAGCTGCAAGAGATTTGGATGTTGTCCGGAGAGTGGGGTTGAAACCAATGGAGATACATTGAATAAAGTTTCTATTTAGCATTTCAATATATTTTTGTGTAAATTATGTTAAATATATATTTTAAAATATGATGTCACTGTTATTTTCATTTTGCGTTATTTAATTTATCCACCTCAATCTGCATATTATCATGGACGAAAAATTAACAAATTTATCATTTAATTCTACACTTCATTGGTTATGTGTTAGGGCCGAAAATTTCAACATGAATGGGTTATATTTAAATATATTAATATCAAGAATTATTTTGAAGCTGAAGAACGAATATATATATATATATATATATATATATATATATATATATAGTGTGTGTGTGTGTGTGTGTTTGAATTAAATAATGTTGTCAGTTATTGGAATAAAACAAATTTATTCCATTTCCTCTTTTGTTCACATCTCTGTTTACAAATATCCCTTTTAATATGCAAAACATATGCAAATATTTCACGTTGAAGTTTGATTTATTTCCTGGAAACGCTTATTTGATGAGCTGCTTTTATTATTTGAAATGGCTTCACCTCCTCTTTGATATTATTTTTCACTTCTTTTCTTTTTAAGAAGAGCGGAAATTAAAATGTCTGAGTTTTTATTTTTCACTCAACTGAATTTGTATAGCTGTCATCATCATCATCATCATCATCATCACCATCATCATCATCATCATCATCATAATCACCTTCACCTTCACCTTCAACATAAATATATATTATTTAATTTATTGTTTTGCTTTTTCCATTATTTGCTCTTTCTGTTCAGGATTTGGACGAACCTGGCTCTTCAAAGCTTGTTATATTTATATATTTTAGTATGTTTTTTTTCAGTAAGCATCTTAAGTAGGTTATTCACTTCATTTCTCTTTCATTTTTGTATCAATTTATCCTGTAGATGTCAAATTCTCCGAACCGTCTTTCGTCATTATATAAACTGGAATCTTCAAAAATTTCATTCTGAAATGGGTGCTTTTTTATTTCTTATAAATTCTCTACTCACCTGTTCTATTCATGGTCTACGTAATATCCTTCTGTAGAAACAATATTGCCGTTGCTTCAATAAGTTGTTTTCTTCATTTTTTTATTTGATTATTCAAATTTTTGTTCTATACTAATTACATTTTTCCGAGTATTGTCCTCATCATTGTTGCCATTGAAAGACATTTCCGGAATTTTTTCAGGTGGTAAGAATTTTGAACCGAGCCCTTTATGCAATAACTGCGGTGTATCATACTCATTCCATTACTCTTTTGGTAATCATGATTTATCTCCCTTTAACTCCACTCTAAGTTATTTGTTCACCACTTATGTAGCCTTGTACTGAACTATATCCACTGGGCCAATTTCCTTAAGGACAAATGGTTCAGTGGATATAGACGATGGTTAGTTCCAGTGACTTTAACTTTGTGAATTCAATACCAGGTTAAGGCAGTGATGAACATGTAACTTAGAGAATCAGGTTAAAGGACGATAACTCATGACTACCAAAAGGCTTCGCACAAGGAATGGAAATGATATACCTCAGTGATCGTAATAAAGGGTTCGGTTCGAAAATCCTATCACATGAAAAAGGCAGGGGTGTAAAACGGCCGAAACGATGTACAAATGGCAACTAAGATGAGGACAATAGTCCGAATAATGTAAATCGTGTAAATATTACCTCATCTCAGAAATATACATAAATTCGTTTCTATATAAGATGAGTATATAACTCTCGCTTTTTCAGCTTTTCTAAATTGCAGTAAGATTAATGGGCTCTTAGCCATGCTGAATAACATACATGCAAGCTAATAATATTAATAATAATTCCTTTCTTCTCGCTTCATTTACTAACTTCTGTAGGTTTTCTTGCATATTATTTTTTTGATTTTATCACTATCATAGCAGCAAGTACCGTTCTTGTTTGGTGGTTTCATCATCATGGAACAATTAGTGTTTGCTCATAAATAACATATTATTATTGCCACTCGATTTTATTTTAACTGAAATTTTCTTTAAAGATATGTTTTCTTTTATTGAGAACTTTACATATATAGTGTGAATAACACCGTAAAATAACATATGAAGGTATATTCTTTAGAAGATTTACTTTTTCAATCGATATATCTAAGTGAACATCGCTGGATTCATTGGATTAACTAAGAAGATTATGCTTGAAATATATTCTCTATGCAAAACAGACTTGATGAAAGAGCGACATCTACTTTATCCATTTGGACCTTATATGATGATGATAATTATAAATTTTGGCAGCTCTTGTTATTTCAGAATAGTTCTTTTCTTATACTAAATTATTTTTCAATTTCTGATATAATCAGTAAGTTTAATTACTAACACCTAACAAATTCTTTCTGGGTAAATTTATAAATCATAATTATTTTCACTTATTTCATATTTAATTCCTTAGAAAAATAAAAAGATTATTATTTCAATTATTGTGATTCTTGTTTATACGTTGAGATTTACAGTTATTTTTATTATTGTAATAATATCTTATACAAGAAATAAAAGACAGTCAAAGATGTGTAAACTTTAAACGATCGGGGAGTCATTCTCTGGAAGGCTTTTACGATGCAATTGTTCGGGGGAAGAAGGTGCCTGGAATTTTCTTCTCATCAATGGCATAAGGATAATTAAACTGCGTATATGTAAACTGGTGAATACCAGCTGCAGTAGTTTTGAGTCATGAAAACATGGCTGTATTAATAGCGAATGAGTAACGAGAGGCTAGGAATATTTCGTCTCTGGAAATTGGATGGAGGGTGAAAAACATTTCATCACCCATAATACGATTTTGAACGCTGGCGAGGCTGTAAACTGAGAATTGTTTAGTTTCTGTGAAAATGAGTTAACAATTTTTGCTGTGACTTACCGGCAGACCTGAAACAGACTACCACCAGGTTTAATTTCGTTGTTTTCATTTTTAAAAAAATTTTCAGCGCAGTTTTATCAATATTATTATTTAAACTTTCCAGTTATCAAAAAAGATTTTGAAAAATTACAATATTTAAACAAATTTTACAAAGTAAATCGATCCTCCATTTTCAATCCCATATAATGCTGTATGAGAAACTGCCTCCACCCTGAAATTGTTTAAATATAAAAATTTTTGCAATTTTTTTGTCATTCGTAAAGTTTAAGGTGTAAAAGATAATACTTCACTGAAAAAAGTCCCAAAAATTTGATAATGAACAAATTTACAGGTGGTGATAATGTCGTACCGGCGACTGGTTTCAAAATAAAGGCACGATTTACTATAACTTTGTATGAGAAAATGATACCCACCAGAAAATGGTTGAATATTAAAATCTTTCAAAAAGTTTTTGTCAATCGTAAAGCTAAGGGTGTAATCAATAGGACTGCGGTGAAAATTGTAAAAACAAAAACAAACAAAAATCAACAAAATTAAACGTGGTGGTAGTTTGCTTCAGGCCCGCCGATTTACCTATTCTAAAATGAAATGTCAGGTGTGGCCAGATATTTTTGGAGTAGTACAAGGCACACAGGTATTTTCTGGCGTATTTTGGCGAGGGATTGTATATACGAATTTTATTTCAGTTCTACTTTGAGCTAGCCTTCTATAAGACTTTTCAAGCAAGGAGCCTCAACTTATTAAGTTGAGGTCACTGATTAAGTATCTAGCTTAACAATAACCACCAGTGTAAAATATTCTAAATTTTGTCCACAGGCGACTCGACCTGATTGTTTTTATGTTAATAATTGCAATATTCTTTGCTTATTTATTGACTTTACAATTCTTGAAATGTCTGAAGGTTTTTCAATATCATGTTTGGAAAGACGTATTTTTAGTAATTTTGTATGTATCCAATCAATTACTGTATAATTGGTGTAAATATGCGTATATGAAATTGGAAATATTTTATTTTTTTCGAAACACCCTGTTAAATAAAAATAATATTTCTCCTATTATAATTGTAAATACAGTAAAATAGGAAGTTGAATAACATTATTATGCATTGGGCTGCAGTTTATACCTACTAGATATCTTATAAAATAATCCCACAATTAATGCAGTGAATGTGTACATTAAAAGTTACGCCCTAATCGAAAATGAATTAATTTTGTCTAATTAAAAGTTAATTTCTAATTTGCGTACATTTTTAATTAAAACAGAGGTACATATAAAAATATAAAAGAAACTTGCTAAGATGTCTATTAATCTTATTTTTTGTGAAAATCTTCAATCACAACAGTGCATGATATCCTTTAATTTAAATTTCTGTCATGTCTCAGATTTGTTGAAATTTCCCGAGTTTTTATATTTAACCTTTTTTTTTGTTTTACATCAGGCTTATTAAAAGGCGTGTTATAGTGCATAGTAAAAATGTTATTTTATTTTTATACTAGCAGTATAGCCCGGCGTTGCTCGGGTGTAATGAAACATTTAAAACTAATCCATGGTCCTGGAGCTCAGATTCGGCCAAAAGAATATTTGTGTGAAGTTTGGTGAGAATCAGATAAAAATTGTGGATTTGTATAAAGGACATACAAACATACAAACAGACACACACACAAACATCATGCCTTTTATATATATATATATATATATATATATATATATATATATATATATTGATTTGCTGCACTATTGTACGAACTGCAACATTGAAACTTCTGAATATCGTTTCTTATGTCTTTGTCTATGAGTATATCAAATTTGATTAAAATCGGACCACTCCTTCTATAACACAATTTTTTCGATTATCGATATTTATCGGGGGTACCTCCACACAAATCCTAGCTAAGAACACTTGCAGACGCTTATAGTACAACTGTGTAAATTTTCAAGAAAATCAGTTCAGCCGTTTCGGAGTCTATAGTTAACACACACACACACACACACACACACACACAGACAAAGTTCCATTTATAAATAAGTTTAGATTAATTTATTTCCGTTATAAAGTTGGCCTATGTGTAGCAAGTAAATTATATTACTCAGGTGAGTATATAGGCTCTTTATGTTATTGTTAGATTTTTTAATTACTTCGGATTATTTTACCATATATTTTGCAATAAGTTTACGCAATAGCGATTCTATTTAAAATGCATGTCTTATTTTTCCTTAAGATTATTTAAATGCCAGTTTTTCTAGCGTAATTTAATGACATTAATTTGTATGTTTCGAATGTTTTATTTGGACAGTAGAAAAGTATTTTTTGTTTCACTGATGTCCACAACTACAGTTACAAATAAATTTAAAATAACTTTCAAATTCATTCTCTTTAATATCCAAGAAAAATAATATCGAAAGGTTTTATGCAGACTTTCTAACTCCTATGAATGCAATGAAGACGGTTGTCCCCAAGATGCTTCTATTTCAAAAGACCTCAGCTTCTGCTGATAATTCTGAATTAAACTATTGAAGTTAATTTAATAACATGTTTGTTCTTGTGTACAAAATGAAATCAAATTTGATTAGTAATTGGATATAATGCAAGATCATGAAAAAATGTCTTAAATATATCATTGCGTTACATTAGTATATCTATTTCAAAAGATACAGGATATTGCGTTGTGATTGTATTGCATATTTATTTTAGTGAAAATTAAATCTAGATTTTGTTTGTTACTTTCTCTCATCAGATATGTGTTTACACAAAATAATATAAAATATTAAAGAATACTAAATGTATTGTACCATTTTATATTAGGATATTCTCATTAAAATATAATCATATGCATTATTTACAAAATATCTTCTAATTTACAAAATATCTTCTAATAAGATATATTACCAACTCTTAGACATGATTTAAAGAAAAGTAATACAGTTTGATAGTTTAAAGTTTGGATACACTACAATTACAAATTAAATTGGCCACGAAGGTCTTATTTTTTAAAACCTTTTTTTCCTTAAGCAAGTTTACAATCTCACGAGAAAGTATAGGGTTTCAAAGAAAGAAAGAAAGAGAACGAGACGAAGTTAGTGGGGTGTATTGATGTTAATGCATTTATCAGGAAAGCAGGAAATTGGGAGGGATTTCTACGTTTGGTAAGAGTAGGAAAATAAACTCTTAGAGAAAGAAGTGGCGATCGCATTTCCCCTGTTCAACGGTGAAAATGTCAGAGCAAATTAACAATCTACTTGCATGTTTGTAGTCATTGTCTGAAAAAAGATAAAATCAACGGAGACTGATATATATATATATATATATATATATATATATATATATATATAAGTAAACTAAACCTAAGTAAATTAGGTTTAATTTATAAGTAAATTAAATTTATAAGTAAATTAAACCTAATGAGCCAACAGACCTACCAAGGTTTCACCTAAGCGTTCTCTGAAGATCCTCTTGAGTGAAAACTTGGTAGGCTTGTTTGCTCACTAGATTTAATTTACTTATTCTGCTCTGCTTAAATATTGAGCGCTGTTTTTTAGTTGATAACTCGTTTCGGTGTTTTCTTTGGGCTAAATGCTGGCTCGGTCTGAATCTCTTTGGATGAAATTCATGTGCTTAGCTCTTTCTTTTCTTTTTACAACAATTTTTCCTTCCACGTATATACGCGGAGGGTTTTTCGAAACGAGTATATTTATAAGTTTGTGTTGTTATATCTATATCTATCTATCTATCGATCAATCTATATATATATATATATATATATATATATATATATATATATATAGTGCTTTGCCCACAGATTCTCATCCAACTCCACATTCGACTCGTCCGGAGTACACCCATCCGACTTCCCTATTAGAACTGAGGCCAAACTGCACGACGTATATATTACCCCGACAGTAGTATCCAGAGGAATTTCAAAACTCGACCCCCATAAGGCGTGTGGAGACGATGGAATCTCGGTGGTAGTCCTTAAGAGGTGTGCTCCTTGAACTTTCCCCTGTCCTCTCTAAACTATTTAACTACTGCCTTTCAGCTTCCCGCTTTCCTGCATGCTGGAACTTCTCTTCGGTCGTTCCTGTATTTAAGAATTGTGGTGAACCCTCGGACCCATACAACTATTGCCCTATCAATCTTCTACCGATATTCAGGAAAGTATTCGAGGCTATAATCAATGCTGAAATAGTTCATCATCTCACTGCCCAGAAACTGTTCTCCGACAGGCAATATGGATTCCGCTTTGCCAGGGACACGGCCGACCTGCTAACAACCGTAACGGAGTACATGCTACAGGCCCTTAATGAGTCTGACGAGGCTCGCTCGGTTGCTCTGGACATCTCCAAGGCGTTCGACAGGGTTTGGCACTCTGGCCTCCTATGCAAACTACGCGGTTATGGTATTACCGGTCGCCTGCTTGACCTAATCCAATCTTTCTTAAATAACCGCAAAATGAAGGTCGTTCTGAATGGGCGTGCCTCTTCGTCCTACAGCACGAATGCTGGTGTCCCACAGGGCTCTATCCTGGGCCCGACTCTCTTCCTTATTTTCATCAACGACCTCCCAGATGAGATCAAGTCCCAAGTAGGCATCTACGCAGATGACACTACAATATACTCCCGCACCAGTAAGAAACCTGTCGTGGCGGACAGACATAATCTCGCTGCTGACATTGAACGGGATCTACACTCTGTGGTGAACTGGGGCAAGAAGTGGCTTGTCAACTTCAGTTCATCTAAGACCCAGCTGTTGTCTGTCAACCATTACAGGCAACCTCTCCTGCCTCCCATAAACATGGACCAAGCGATTCTCCTGGAGAGTAATACACTACGCCTCCTCGGACTTACCCTGTCCTCAGACCTCAAATGGAAGCACTATATTGAATCCATAGCAAAATCTACTGCTAAGAAGGTTGGGTCACTATGTCGATCCAGGAGGTTTTTTCCACCTGAATCCATCCTGCATATATACAAGGCAACCATCCGTCCGTGCATGGAGTACTGCTGCCATTTATGGTCAGGTGCCCCTGCCGTTCCCCTCAGTGTTCTTGACAGGCTCCAAAGGAGAGTTTGTAATGTGATAGGTACTGATCTGGCGGCTCGACTGCAGCCACTTCCCCACCGTCGAAATGTGGCCTCCCTTTGTCTGTTCTATAAATACTTTCATGGTTTCTGCTCAGACGAACGTAAGTCACTGATACCTCCTCAACAGGTGTTTACTCGCGCAACCAGACTGGCAACTGGGTCCCACGCATTCACAGTCAGGTTAGCCAAATGAAGACAACAATTCTACTCCTGCAGCTTCTTCTCTCGCACTTCCCGCCTGTGGAACTCGCTCCCGTATTCTTGCTTTCCTGACGGCTCCAACCTCCAGATATTAAAATGCAAAGTCAATACTCATCTCCTAACCACTGGACTCTAGCTCTCTCCCCCCTATAACCTTCCCTTTCTCTCCACCTATGTATTTGTCATCGGACCTGCTTTCTCAGCTTCTATTGTTCCTTTCTAACTAGTTTGTACTCCTCACTCTTTTCTAATTAATCTTTTTACATTCATGTAGCCCCCTGCACATCAGTGGCGTTTCCGCCTTGCTCGGGGTGAAATGATTAAATATATATATGTGTGTGTGTGTGTGTGTGTGTGTGTAATTTCAGAGCTACAATGAATAAAAACTACATCGCATTTCTTCATGAATTTCATCTTAAAATAAAAGAAAAAAGATCTTTATATAACTAGAAAAGAATTACAATAAAAATAGTTATATATCTATATTATTCAGTTTGAAAGAAGCTATGTTGCCTATATATAGCTATAAAAGAAACCTAGATGAAATTTTACAAAATTAATTTTATAAAGCTACGTCATCCCGTAAAAGAATAATGAAATTACAAATTTTTACTATTTAAGTTAGGCTGGATTGAAAAGGCGTTAATCGTTATAAAAATTGATGAGCAACTTATGACCATAAATTTCGTTAACAACAAAGAAAAGGATCCTGTTGAACTTGATCTGGCCTATTAGAATCAATTTCGTGCAAGATGGGATTTTTATCAAACCTCATTGAGAAAGATAAAGATGTGTTTGAAGTAAACTTCGAGTAGCATTACATGATCCTTGTCTCCTGCTTAATAACATTTGAACAGCTAGAAATAATCAACTTAAAATTTAATATGCCTTGGACGTAGACTTTAAGGGTATAACTGTAATAATAGACTGGGCTTTACATTTTAAGTACATTAATTTTCTAAATCAATCTATTTTTCTGAAATAATTTTCTTGATCAGTGCAGCATATGTGAAATAATAGTAGTAGAATTTAAAAGTGTTTTATCTCCGTTGATTAGTTATTAAAGTTTATTTGTCTGCAAAACTCTTTCCGGATGTTGGTGAGCAAAACACTCCGCAACTCTCATCACTATTTTTCTAAATATTATTAAACCAGTTACGATCTATTTTTGTTTCTTTTTTGTCATATAGAGGAACAAACTTGTTAATTTTATTTCAACCGTATTTCCAGATGGCTGGTATTAATGTTTTTTTTTATTTAACGATAAAAAAAATTCTAAAATTAAACAAAATGAGAAGAGAACAATTGCTTTTGTCGGAAAAGTAACCGAATTGTTTGAATTTGTGTAAAAAGATCGTAGACATAACATTGTCTTCTTGTATTGGTGATTGCCTGACTCCAGGTCAAATTGGAATGTAAGAATTTCCTGTCTTTGCCTACCTGAGCTTCTGGCATAGAGAGACAAACAATGAGAAAAGGGAATCGCTCACACCTCAGCAGTGAAAGGCCGAAAACTCGTGATGGATAACTAATATTGTTTTCATATATTTCCAATAAAACCAATATCAAAGTCGAAATCAATGAATTGGGCCCGTGATATTGTGAGAGACGGTCAGTTCGATTTCAGCGAGATGCGAATCAAGAGAACAAGACGCGCTTTCCCGAAAATTAGCAAACTAATAATGTGATACTAAAATAGCAGACAATTCATTGTGTCACTTAGAATTGAATCTGTCTGTCTGTCTTTCTGTCTCTCTCTCTCTCTCTCTCTCTCTCTCTCTATATATATATATATATATATATATATATATTTACAACCCTGTCGTCGTTGTGTTCAGTTGATTATATTCCGTTCGTGGACTATCGTGAACCGGGGAACAATATACCGTCCCCACGTGAGTCTGATATTAACAGGCAGTTTTACTTTGATCGGTCCGAGATTTGACAAACAGCGTGGGCGGATTGGTCGAGGTTCATGAAGAATTGACTCGGTTACGCCTGGGTATCGTCATATAATGTTACATATCTTTTTACAAACTGTCGTTTGAGAGAAAATTTACATTATTTAAACACCGAAATAAAGTTGTTTTTTAAGCATCATCACTTGATATCACTAATAAAGAAAATAATAATTAATTTATTAAATTATTTTGGTTGACAAATTAAACCGTTACTTTTAAAATAAAAATGATGATTTATTTTCTTCTTCTGCTTCTATGTGTCCTGTCCCTTCAGGACGTAGGCGATCATTGCTTTCTACGTCTCCCTGTCCCTGGTGGCTCTTAACACACCTTCTATTACAACATGAAACCCTCGTTCCATCATCCACCTGATTAGGTCCTTCAAATATGTTATCCGTTGCTTTCCTCTGTCTCTTTTTCCCTGTATCTGGTTTGTTAGCATCAGGTTCTCTAAGCCCTCCGTCCTCATTGCATATCCCAAGAAATTCATCTGTCTCTTCCTGATGCTCAGTATGAGTATCGTTTTCGTGTTCATCATTTCCAAAACCTCATCATTGCTCACATGCTCGATCCATGATATTCGCAGCATACTTCTGTAGAACCACATTTCAGTTGCTTTAATTTTTTCTTTCATCTTTGATGATATTGTCCAGCATTCACTTCCATATTGAAGAACTGACAACACATAGCAATCCAGTATTCTCTTCCTAGTTTGTAGTGAAATTGTCCTGTTTCTTAATACTTTTCTTAACTTCTGGAATGCTTCCTTCACCATGCCAATTCGCCTTCGAATCTCTGTGTTGCACTTTCCGTCTTCCGTTATAACAATTCCCAGATGTTTAAATTTTTGTACCTGCTTGATTCTAGTAACCACGACCTGTATTTGGTATGTTGGGCTGCCCTTTTTACTGATGACCATGCATTCAATTTACTTGCAGTTTATTTGTAGTTCTTTCTTATTATTCTCTTCAGCTACCTTCTGTAGGAGGTCTTGTAGTTTCCTTTCTGTGATCTCGCGATAATTTCTGGAAAAATTGTACCCACAAATGTAAAATATGTATTAAGGAGTTTTAAAGATTTCTAGAAATGCCCCTGTCCAATTGCAGATTTAAATAATACTCCTTTTTTCGGAAAAAAAATTATGTTAAGGAATTTTAGGAATTTTTTGTTTCATACCGCTCGTAAGATGTTCTGCGGATCTGGAATTTTGCTGTTGTGCCATTTTACTTTGTGTTTTAGTTAATTGTTATAGGATTTATAACTTACAGATATGCCTTTAGGGTCATAGAAAGAGACCTTAATTGTGAGTGCATGCAATATTATTTAGGATATTTGTTTTGATAGATAGAGGTGAAATGTTATTATTTTTATACACCGATTTGCTGATTATGTCTATAGTCTGATAGAAAGGGGCGTTTGTAAATCAATTTTGAATCGTCAAGTGATGCTAAAATACCTTGAGAATGTATAGCCTTTAGAATTTGAAAAAGATTGTGCGTTGATGTGATGCTATAATTGATAATCTGATATGGATGAATGATAACTTTAATGACTATTCACAGCATGTACATAGGGGTTGGAAGCTGTGAAATGATGGGCCATAGTGGGTATCCAGCTATATGTATTTTTATATTTCTGTGTATTATCTTGGTTGGTAATCTTTTTTTTGTGGTTTCCAAGGAACCAAACTCAGAAGTAGTATATCATATCTGTCTATTGTTGGATATTTATGGAGTCTCTGTGATGTTTAAATTTAATTTCGTTAATTTAAATCGGTCATAGTTGATGTGTTGCAATATATTATGATAATCAGTTTTGTCATCAATTTCTTATATGCTAATATTCGAAACTCATCAAATGACAGCTAAAATTTATTATTATACTTTTGCAGTCGTTACAAGTTTTATTCTTAGGATATTATTATAGTTGTTGTGAATAAAGCGGTCTTGTAACACCCCAACGGACCGTCCTAACAATTTTCTCCGTTGGCCGTTCTCCACGATGTGATGTTTGCCGGGAGTTTGTTGAAAATGTCGGAGCCTCAAGCTGGGGGTACAAGATTAAACTATAAGGAACACAATTCCACAACTTGGATGAGTTGAAAGGATGATTTATTTCGTTTAGACTAGAGCTAGCCTTTTCGGTTGGGGCAGGCGAATGTGACACACAGCTCTAACTCTAATTAATGGAGATCAACAAATCCGAACTGACAAGACGAACGGAGATTCTACTCATTCAACCGCGCGCCCGGCTGAACTCCCTTGGAACTAACTAACTTCTATTTATTTAAATGAATCCGGAAATCCGGAAATGCTTTTGACCACCGGTGACAAACATTGGCGACTGTAAGTCTGAAATTTCAGTTATCTTTTTTTTTTATCTTAATAAAGCTTCCGCCGGAAAATTCTTAATGTGTGGTCAAGATACAGTAAAGGACAGCCTTTGACCGGGTCATTCAAAAACCCACCTGCTGAACTTTATCTCTTTATCACATTAAATCACTGAGTCAAATATTTACCGGAAGAGTGGTAGGATTTAAAACAGTAATCGGATACCGTTGTCTCTTCCACAATTTTCCTCACAAAAGAAAAAGCGTTTATTTTTTAATTTTTCATCTTCTTTTTCACTTTTGTTAAATATGTTTTAAACTATTTTCTATTCTTAACCATTTTCTATTTTAATCTATTATAATAAAATACATATATGCCTAGTTATCGTGTCACAGCCTTTTAAAACCGCTGCCTTAAAACGGTCACTCAGGTTTGAATGAACTGTAATAACTCAGCTAACCAAAAGTTTTGATAGTAACTGGTATAAATATTCAATGTACATATTCTTTGTAAGAAAAATCAAATTTAGCGTGGCAATTGCAGGTTAGCATTTGATGTAGAATTTCTTTATATTTATATATTCATCCCTGACGTTGGTTAGTTGACTGGATTTAGTTTATAGTTTGCGTAGTTTTTTGTAATTATTTTTCTGTAGAAGCTGGTATCCGTTAATAATACATATGTAGTAGTGGAATTCTTTATATTCGTGTTCGTTCAATATGTTTCTTAGTGTTTTGTTATGTTTATGGATTGCATTATTTAAATTTTGAATGTTTTTTATGTTTTATTTGCAGTTAGGCAAGGTTATTTTAAACATTGTAGTGTCAATTTTCTGATTAGCTGTTGTGTCATGTAATTTGATAATTATGTTTTTAGGAAGCAATCAATCTTTCATATGTGTTACGTTAAAGACTACTGAAGACGTATTGAGATGAAAATCTTTATGCAATTATTCTTGTTTTTTTTCTGAAGAGATTTGACAGAATTTGTGTCAAGAACAAAACACATTCGAGGGCAAGAAAAATTAACTGAAATGCTTAATTGTTGTACTTTATCACTCATCTGTAATGAAACATCTATTTATACATCTATCTATCTATCTTTCTAAGTTATTATAATGAAAACATTTTACGTCGCTACATAAAATCTTTAATGTTTCAGTATTATGAATTTTACTTCCTTTGGCGATGGTTAGTAACTGGTGATGAAAATGATTTTTATGGAAAATTAAAAACAATTTTTTATATTTTATTTATTAGTTAAAGGGGTTACATTGCGTCAGAACTGAAAATATACAAGTGGGTATATCTCGATTAGATAATTAAAAGTCAGATCTATGCTAAATAGGAAAAAAGAATAATGCGTGTAGGTGGGTGAGTTATTTTAATTTACCATCTTTCACAACAAAAAATGCATCATGAATGTAGCCAAATAGTGCTTTTATATGTTGAAACATTTTTCAAGAAGCTTTTTAAATGTGTCACCATCTATGTATAGCGCGTCGGCCATGTCTGGTACAAGACCACCTCCAAACATAGCCGACAATCCCCGCATTTTAAAGATATTATCAGTTTGATAAAAAATAAAGGGAATTTGGTTTGCTGTTAGTGTTATTACATTGTTGTGAGATGTAATTTTTATGCATGCAGCTTTGTAGTTAAAATTGTTCAATGAGAATTGTAAGTATTTAAAATATTCCACAGAAGTATAGAGTTCATGGTTGTGTAGCAGCAGAATGTAAAGTCTAATATCCTTTCCTCTTTTTGGTAGGTCGGCTACAAGGTGAGAAAAAAGAAATAAAGAAATAATACTTAACACAGACAGAGTGCTCTGTTGTTATTATTGTTGTCTTTGTCGTTGTTGTTTGCTTTGGCGGCGTGGAGTGAAAATGAAGAAATAGCAAATTGACAGCACAGGCGAGACGTGACTGAGTCAGCTTGAAGTTTATTCCTTATATTGTGAGATGCTATCAAATACCGCTCCAGTTCTGACTGAATTTGAAATTTATTTTGTTACATTGCCATGAGGTCCGTCAGCTAAGCGCTCCCATGTCGGGCTGAATTTCACGTTTCAGTGTGCTTTAAATAGTGAATATTTTCATGTTGCCAGCTCCAGTAGATATTTTCGTTTCTAGATGTGAAAAAACGTCATAAATGAATTTTCTGTTTCTTTTTATCCAGTTAGGATCCAGAATTTTGTTTTTCACACTGACTTGTGAAATTTGCTTTTATCTGGATTTTCCAAAATGTTTTTATTCGTTTGAATCCACTTTTGTTGATGTGCAATTTTACTTTGTCTGATATAGTTGGGTTTTTGCAAAATGCTTTTAGTCGTTTAGGTTTGCTTTTGCAGGTGTGGAACTTTATTTTGTGTATTTTAGTTTATGCATGATATATGATTTGTATCCTATAGGGGCTTATAAAAAACGTAGGATATCTCTATAGGATGTTAACAATAATAGATAGATGGCAAAACCTAGCAATATTGAAGTTGAATAAAACAAAGTATTTACAGGATGGACTGTTATATGATAATAAAGTATTGGCCATAGAATTGAAATACTTAAAACTACCTTTTGTAATGCTCTACTAATAATCGAGCACTATTAATAAAGTAAATCGCTACAAATAGTGGACTCTCAACACATTATTTTGTACTACTACTACTAAGATAGTTTGCTCCAATTTCCGTTGAAAACACTATTCATTTATTTCTTATGCAAGCAATAAACTATGATTTTATTATAAATTTATAATAAAACTATTTTCATATATAATGCTTTATTAAGTGTCAAGCATTCATAATATAGTAAGTCACTACAAACAGTAGACTGTTGACCAATAATTTTGTACTACTTCTAATATATATATATATATATATATATATATATATATATATATATATATACCTAAAGAGCCAACAAAACTACCTAGGTTCTACCTAACCGGATCTTCATGGAAGACTAGCCTCCCATGAAGATCCGGTTAGGTGAAACCTAGGAAGTTTTGTTGGCTCTTTAGGATTTTTTTAATCATTTCACCCCAAGCAAGACATTCCACTGCCACTATTGCGCTTGGGGCTACATAGGGGAAGGTAAATAGAAAGAGTGTTTAGATATAAGAAATGTCAGAAGTGGGTGATAGGTAGTTGGGAGGATGGGAAGAGTGTTTGAAAGAATGGAAGCGAGTTATTGTGTTAGGAGGTGTCTATTGTCCTTACATTTAAAATCCTGGAGATTGTAGCCGTCGGGGAAGCAGTCATGTTGAAGGGAATTCCAGAGTCGGGAAGTACGAGATAGGAAACTGTTGGAGTAGAAGTTGCGGTTGCATTTTATCGGTTTCACTGTAAAAGGGTGAGATCTAGTTGCAAATCTAGTATCTCGTGCAAATTCTTTAAGACTATGATTGGGATTCCGTCCACTCCGCTCGCTTTGTGGGGGTCAAGTTTTGAGATTATCTTAGAGACAAGCGAGGATGTAATGTGGACGTCATTCAGTTGGGCCTCAGTTCTAGGTGAGAAGTCGGGTGTAAAAATCCCAGACGAGTCCAGACTCGAATTGTTCAAGAATCTCCGTGCAAAGCATTGAGCCTTGTCCGCTGAGGAGGTGAGGACCTCAAAATTATTGATTAGTGGGGGTATTGTGAACTTGCTTTTGTTAAGTACTCTTTTACAGAGTCGCCAGTAGTCTTTTGCGTCGAACTTAGCGGATGCTATGCGTTTTTTCATTCTGGCAGCAAACAACGTCTTAGCTTCGTTAAGTATCTTTTTACACTTATTGCGAGCTGAAGTGAAAAGGCGCCTGTTTTGGTCAGACGAGTAGCTACGTTAGAGTCGAAAGAAATGATTCCGGTGGGCAATGGCGGCCGAGCAAGCGGGGGAGAACCATGGAGACGAATGAGACTTAAGCAGAAATTTCCTGGCAGAGATGAAGGCATCGATGCCAGCCTTAACCCAGGAGGAGACCTCGGATGCACATTATTCGATGGGAAGACTAAAAACTTTGTTCCATGGGACGTCGCAGAGAAAGTCTCGGAACGAATCCCAGTCTGCCTTTTGGTAGCAGTAGGATATTCTACTGGTCTGGGTTTCTTGGGTCGGGCGGGAGAGGAATGAAATGTTAACGGAAACTATGGTCTGGTCAGAGTTCCCGAGTGCGCAGAGTTGTTTGGTAGTGCAACAGTCTGGGATGGAAGTAAAGCAGAGGTTTAGTAGTGAGTCCCTTCCGTTGGGGTTGTCGGAGAAACGCGTGGGGAAGTCCACCAGTTGCGTGAGGGATTGGCTGATTGAAAAATTCATGGCGTGGACACCAGCAGGGTCGGTGAAAGAGTTCTCTAGCCACCTGGTGTGATGCGCGTTAAAGTCGCCAAACACAAATATGTGGGCAGAGGGATGGGAAGAAATGGCTTTGTCGATATTGTCAGAGATGCTGTCAAGTAACGAACAGTCATAGGAGGAAGGGGAGTGGTAGAGAAAGAAGAGATAGCTAATCGAGCTTAGAAGTGAGAGACGGAAGCACATGAAAGAATGATCCAGGGATTCAAGAGATGTCACCCTAGCTAGAGGGAGGTGTTTGCTGACATACACACCAAGCTCATGCATATTAACATTGGAGTCCTTCCTGAAGAGAGAAAGGTAGCCAGAAGAGGGGATAGAAGGGTTAAGGTTAGTTTTGCATAAGGCTAAGATATCAGGTGAGTTCGTGTGAAGGAATGAATCTACGCTGAGGAAGTTAGTGCGGATAACACGTATGTTAGTGAAAGAGATGCAGACTGGTTTGGGCGTTTTCAGACTAGCTGGTTTAGTATTGCTATTATGTTTGCTTTTTTCCATGGTGATTCAGTTGAGGAGCGGTCTTAGAGTAGAATCAGTCGGTCACTTGTTTGCAGCATATGAAGGATGGAGACTGGCGCGGCCTACAACAAGAAACAAGGTGATCACCTCTACTGTTGTTCAAAAGAAGGGGTGGAGTGTGAGACCGGGTAATACTAGGAACTATCTACTCCAATTAAAAAAAAAGAAAAGAAAAAATAAACAGGTAAGTAACTGAAGTTTACTAAGTTTTAACTTAGTATAAGTCGAAAAGAACCTTGGATAGCAAAATCATTTACACATACTACTTCAGTTAGTGACAAAAGAACAAATAAAAATAAATAAAATAAACAAAGGGGAAACCAAAAAATATTTAAAAATAATTATTCAAATTCAAAGAAAAACAAACTCATTTCCGTTCATTTACCACAAGCAGGTAACACACAGAAAAGTTGATTCAAAAAAAATTTCTGAGGACAAATACAATTTAGCACATTTTTTCAGATAGTATGGACGAGTTAACTACTCTTGGGTAAACGAGATACGCTACAATACAATACAATATAGGTTGTCTATTTTCTCTGCTCTGCTTATGTACTTATTTATTAGGCGCTTTTTTGTTATAGACTACTCGTCTTGAGGTTTTTTTTTTGCGGGGGGGGGGGGGCTCCGTACTTTGACTGATGTTCACGTACTTAGCTTTTTCTCTTTTTTACATCCATTTTTTCCTTCCGCGTATATACTCGGAAGTTTTTTCGAAACTAGTATAGTGATACGTTTTATATATATATTATGGTTATTATTATTAATATTATATTTTCCATATTATTATTATTATTATTCAAAATAATGAAAATTAATGTTATTTATATTTATATTGTTTTCATTAATAATAACAATAATAGATTTTTTATATTAATTTTATCATCTTTAACATTGTTATCATACTTGATAGTAATAAAACCAAAAAGATTACATTCATAAGATGATGGCATTATTATTCTTGAAAGTTATGTTCAAATCTAACAATTCAGTTTTTCTACTTAAAATACTGCAACTAAATTTACTATCCTGTCATGGAATATGTCCAATTTAAAGTCCAATCCAAATTCTTCTTATCATCTGGGATAGAAATGCAACATTCTAAATATGTCATCTAGGTTTAGAAGTTAAAAGTGTATATATAACCCCCTTTCTCCCACTGATAAAATGTTTTCCTATGTCACCTTCCTCCCATAATTCAGTTTGTCCTGATAAATCTGACCCATTCATTTTGGTAAAAAAAAATGCAATAAGTATTTGAATATTTTTTTCTAAAAATGCATGCTAAATGAATTATCACCAATTGATTTTTTAAGTTGTCCAAATTTTTTCAATATATATATATATATATGCAATTTTCAGTGAAAATGAAAGAGTGTACTTTGGTTACGTTTTTACATAAGTTTTCATGGTATCTCATAATGTACTATAGAGAAAAGATTATAAGATAATATATATAATTACATAAAAGTCGAAAAAACAGAACAATTTATGATGCTAATTATATATACTGTGTATTTAAACAACAATGCCTCTTTAATGAAACTTCATTAAAGAGACATTGTTTCTTAAATACACAATATATAAAATAATTAGGATCTTGATTCCAGCCAAATTTGTGTATTGGTTTTCATCATTTTTAAATGGCAAAAGATTTGAGCTGCAACCTATATCAATATCTCTCTGAAATCCATTTTCTTTTCAAATTCAGAATTTCTCTGTTTAGCCATTTTTGATAGGATTTTCTTCTTTACAGTTTTCCACTTACTTTTCTCTTCATATTCTAATTCTCTTGCATATTTCCTTTCCCTCTTTCTTTTGCTTTCCTTTATTTCTCATGTTATTTTCATCTTTTTTCTTCCTAATTCCATTTTTATATCTTTTTACCTCATAAAAAAAAACAAACATAAAAGAAGTTTTGTTATCATATAATCAAAATATTTTTTAAATATAAACTTTTATTACCATCTTTGTTACCTGATGAGATATTGTTTTTTCAGTGTAAAAAATAAAAAGTACAATATATATATATATATATATATATATATATATATATATATAACCATTTCACCCCAAATAAACCAGTACTGCCACTGATGCACAAGGAGTGATATAAGAGTAAAAGTTTAATCAGGAAGAGAGTGAAGGAAAATGTGAAACAGTTAGAGTGGGTGTCAGAGAAAGAGTAAGAGAAATATGGGACACAGGTGGGAAGACCTTTGCAAAGGTAAAAAAGAAAAGAACAAGATATATGAGGTGATGTAGAAAGGACTAGAGTCAAGTGGATAAGAGATGTGTATTGACATTTCATTCAAATTCCTGGAGGTTGTAACTCTCAGGAAAGCAAGTATATGGAAGGGAGCTCCACAGGCAAGAAGTGCAAAAAAAGAAGCAGTAGCTGGAATAGAATCATCGGCTTCATTTGATTGATCTAGCTGTAAATGGGCGGAAAATTTGTTGCCAGTCTGGTTGCTTGAGTAAATTCTTATGACAAGGGAACTAGTAACTTAAGTTTGTCAGAGCAAAAGCCATGAAAATATTTGTAGAATAGACAGAGGGAAGCCACATCCCACTGGAAAAAAGTGGCTGAAGTCGATTTATCACTTCACAAATTCTCTTTTGGAGCCCGTTGAGAACACTGAGATAAACAGCAGGGGTACCTGACCATATATTCTATGCAGGGATGAATAGTTGATTTGTATTTGTGCAAGATGCATTCAGGTGGAAAAAAATTCTTGTCTCGACACACAGAGCCAGATTTCCTAGCAGTGGATTTAGCTATTGACTCAATGTAATGATCCCACTTCAGGTCAAAAAATAGGGTAAGGCCAAGTTGGTGTAGTATATTGTTTACAGAGAGACTCACTTAGTCCATGCTTTTGTGGGGCAAAAGTGGTTGCCTGTGATGTTTGAGAGCAGTTTCATTTTAGAAGCATTGAAATTTGCAAGCCATTTCATACCCAGTCAATTACAGACTTTAAGTCCTTCTCAGGATCAGCAGCAACGTTATGTGCACCCACCTTGCCAGATTTCTTACTCATGCATGGGCAAATTGTGGTGTCATCTGTGTAGTAGCCTACTTGAGATTTGATCATGTCTTAGAGATCATTTATGAAGATCAAAAAAAGCGTTGAGCCCAGGATAGAGCCCTAGGGGACACCATCATTCATGCAGTAGTATATGGAAGCACGCCCATTCAAGACAACCTTCATTATGAAGTTAGATAGGAAAGATTGAATCAGATCAAGCAAGCATTCAGTGATAGCTTGGCCTGTAGCTTGTGTAGAATGCCAGCATACCAAACCCTATCAAAAGCCTTGGAGATATCCAGGGCAACATCCTGAGACTCACCAGACTTATATATATATATATATATATAATCTCCAAATGAAGAAGAACAAAGAAAAAAAACTGCAACATTAAAAACTTTAATCTAAATGAGTGCTTAAGGTAAAAATACAGTAATGAATATTAATTATTACATGAGAGTATGTAAAAAACTACAATTTACTACAAAATTGTACATTTTGTTTTGACTTTGAAAGAACAATATCTTATCAGGTAATACTGATGGTAATAAAAGTTTCTATTTAAAAAAATTTTAAAATATATATATATATAATGATATAAGTAATGGTTACTAATGGAAGTACATTCCACAGTTAGATATTTACTTTTAAAATGTGTTCAATACAAAATTAGAGCTTAAATATTTGGTAGTTATTACTATGATATCATACTGCAACTCAATAGCTATAACATTTCATGGTTAAAATTCTATCATCAGACAGTAAAATGTAATACATACATAGATAAGTAGGTAATACATATATAGATAAGTAGGTTTAAAAGAAATAAATATAATAAAATAAAAATAATAAAAACACAAGAATACAGAGAATATCCAATGAAATAAATCAAGTGGTTTGAGAGGTTATAAAATTATAAAGAACCATGTTTATGACACATGGACATTGGTGTTTTGATGTTTCACCACAGATAGCAAGACTTGTCAAAATTTTTAATGGGAATAAAAGAGAAATAGATGAATAGGAAAAAAAAAGAAGAAAAATAAGAGAAAAGACAAGAGAAAGTAAAGTTAGCAAGGAAAAATCCAAATGTTGGGAAAAGATTAACCATACTAAAATAAATGAAATATAAAATAAATAAAATAAAACCCAACATAAAAGATTACAATGATGTAAAAATTCACAATTAAAATTTAAAAATTAAAATTAAAATATTTACTCAAGCGAATTTCTTCATATGTAAAAGCAAAATAATAATGGTAATGAAAATATTGCCAGTTAAATAAGCTTAACTTTTTATGGTTTAAAAGAGCAAATACTGAAAATGTAGAGATAAAATTGAGACAATTTCAGATATATTTTAGCACATAGAAAATTCTATGATGGCGATGGTTAGTAATTTCATTATATTGGTTCAATAAGTCAATTTTAGGCAATTTCATTTTATAGATTTTTTCTTGTAAGGAAAGGAAACATATTTCTTGTAATGATTTACATATTTTATCTTTAGTTAATACTTTCCATGTTTTTTTAATATCATATCAAGATTATCAGTGCAGCTATAACGAAGTTTCAGTGTATTTTTATTAAAAATATTGCTAAGTGAATTATTAGTTTAGAGTTTTTTTAAAGTAAATAGTGAAAATTCTTGCCTAACTTGGTACTAACCATTTGATTAAATGGTGGTGTGTACCAAACTATTTTCCTATTTCAGGTACATTTGATATCATGATTAATTTGTTTGTGATATTTAATATCCATGCAATTATAGCTGTTGTTTTTAAGGGCTGTATTATAACAAAGTCTATGCTAATAGAAAATATATTCAGTGACAGAATTATTGTTAATTTTGTGTTCAACTGAATGTGCTATATGTTTAGTAATAGATGGTGGGTGATTTGATTTAGGATGTATGTAAATAGGGTTAGCATTATGTTTTACATATGATGTGTCAGTACTATTAACTATGACATGCATAACCTCTAGAAAGTCAACAATTATGAGGTTGGTATATACTATTACTTTAAGATTAAATTTTGTCATTATTCTATGTGTGTACACTACTGGCCATAATTATCAGATCACCTCAGATTTTTAAAGAAAATTATTTATTTCATGCTATTTTTAGTATTTATTGCCAAGTGGATAATTCTGGATAAAAATAGAATGGTTCTTTTTTAATACTGAACATTAACATGTGCATCCATACTAGTCTGTTCTTTTTATTGACTGGCTGAAGCAAAGGCTTCCTGGCTACCTTGTTAAATTTTGTAAAAAGTAATAATAACAAAAGAAACATTCTATTTTCAATTAGAATTATTCACTTGCTAATAAATACTAAAAATAGTATGAAAAACATCATTTATTTTTTTAAAACTGGGGTGACCTAATAATTGTGGCCTGTAGTGTATTTGCTGATTCTATTTATTTTTAGGTAATGGAATTATGGCTTATCATGACACCATCATCTCTATACAGTCCAATGTCTTCTATATTGTCATCACAATGAGCAGTGAGATAGTACAACATAAAAATACCTTCATGATATGAACTTACCAAGTCCAGTGCTTACATGACAGTAGCAAATGTGGGCTGGAAACTGTACTTTATCTACTGCTTATTGTTATGAGTTTAAAATTATATCACAATCTACAAGACAAAGGTCCAACAATTCTGAAGCAATGTTCAAGGTAATTGTAAACAACATCTTCAAGATGGATGGGTAATAATCTATTATGTCAAATTGAATAATTAAACATTTATATTTGTTAATTTTTTTAAACAAATTTAAGACTTCATAGGAAATACTCCATCTGATGATCTCTTTATTTTATGTTTTTATATATTTTTTATTTTATCATTTATAATTTTTTAACTTTTTAAAAATCTGTTTATCTATCTATCTATCTATCTATCTATCTATATATATATATATATATATATATATATATATATATAGGATTAAGCACCTTTTACTGCCTGATGATGGTGCTTTAATACTGAAACTATATAGCTGGTGAGTTGCAGTATGCTATCATTTCTATAATAATAAAAATTCATGTACACACACACACACACACACACACACACATATATATATATATATATATATATATATATATATATATATTGTTCATTTGTGAACAAGTTATTACACAACCTTGGTTTTACATGTGGTTTCTTTAGGCAATTTGGAATACCTGATTTTACGTTTTTTTTTGTTTCTTTTTTTTAATGTAACTGGTGATTTTGTTTTTGAATGCTCACATGACAAGGGATTTTGGAATGTGCAATTTTTAAAATTAAAAGAAATTATAACTTATTCATCCATGGTTGTTTAAACCTAATAGACATTTTTATGGTATGGTTACACTTAGTCAAAATTTCTCTTCTTTCATTCAGTTTGACTAAACATAATCGCTATGTTTTCTTCCTGGCACAGTCTAAACATTTTGCCATTATTGTACAGCTTGATTGTTTTCACTATACTCAATGTTATGTTTGGGTCTTATCCATATTTTAATTTCAATTCCAAATGTAGTTAGCTAATATTGCACAATTTTTAAAGTTTTCTATTTTAAATGCAGACCTGAGATTGAACCACCTGTCTTAAAAGTGTCTTTTGTTAATCCCAAATATGTTTTATTTTGACCATTTAAACCATGTACTTTTGCTTTGTAATTGACTTTTTTGTATTTCAAATTCCTTGAAGTGGGTATTTATTTTTTTCTCTGTAGTTGCATTATTAGTGATCTTGTTTTGTACAATGCTATTTAATTTTTTTATTTGTATTTGGTTTTTATGAAATTTTCTACATTTCTAGTACAGCTATCACTTAGCTTGATTGCATTCTTATTGAAAATTTTGTTTACTTCTGAGATTTTGAAAAAAAATATCAATCATTTTAAAAAATATTTGTCCTCTTTTGTTTTTGTTAAACATATATATATGAATTAAAAGTACATTGCTGCACAAAAATGTTTATGTTTCCTGATAGAATATAGTCATCAGGTAATGTTGGATGTTTGTTGTGAAAAGGATATACATTTAAATACAAAAAGCCATAGGTTTGTTATTTATGTATGTACTCCCTCGAAACTACTGGCCAAATTTCAAAGTGAATCTTTATTCTGATTAGTTAAAAGGAAGACAAACATAAATCTTATATGTTCTCACAGCTATAAATAGCAGACTAAATGGTCTTTTGTATTTAAATGTAAATAATTTTCACAACCAACATCCAACATTGCCTCATGACGAGATTCTATCTCGAAACATAGAAATTTCTGTATCACAATGTACTTTTAATTCATAATTATATAGATACATTATGCTCTACAATATTTATTGTTTATAAAAAAATAATTTCTAGGGAACTCAAAATTGTAAAACCTTGTGTCTTTTTTCCTGGATTTATATATATACACATACAGCCTTTGAGATTTCTCTCACATAATTGACTCCGTCAATTAAAATCTTTATTGGGTGATCAAAGTTCATTGCTTTACTCACCCTCAGTCAGAAAATCTCGCAATGAAACATGTCCCTTCAAATATAGAAAGAAGAAATTTGATTGCATTTACAACCCAACAGTATGCCATTGAAGATTCCCAATGTACTTAGAATTACCTACAATGATATTATTGGACTCTTTGGTCTTATGCATGGTGCCTGATTTATGTCAAAATATGTGGTTAAACAAAAGACAGTAACATTCCACAATCATCAAAGGAAGGTCTGACAAATGGAATTTAGATTGACACATTCCTGTCTTGCTTTTATTGCCAAGGTTAGTGTAAACAGTTTCCCAGATTAAAGACACTCACAGTTTTTTAGAAACTTGTTTAGATAAAATATTTTCTTGGACTCATCATCAATATTTCCTTCCTGCTTATGAAATGTGAAAACAAACACTGGAAAGAAAGAAGAAAAAATAGGCGTACTTCTTTCACCCACACACCAAAAAACAAATTATAGAAGTAATTATATAATAATTTTATACAAAATCGTTGAGAAAATCAGATTTGTTATTTTTTATCATTTATTAGTGGAGGTTGTAGTAAAAAAGAAATGATAAATTTAAGTACATCTACTCAATTGCCAAAAAAAAAGCATCTCATGATGTTCAAAGGGCTCAAACTTATTAAAAAAATATTTATCAAAATGTTTATGCTATTATTTAGACGAAAGATTAAATTTTGTTATTATTTTAAAAAATTTTTTAAATCCTTTTTGACATGTTCAAAGTTTTAATTAAAATTTCATTATTGTTTTCCATCAGCAATTCACGCTACATTTATTTAAGTTGACTATTAAGAAAATGGAGTCTGTTGAGTAAAATGATTTTGGTGTGACTAAATTTTCCCTAACTCGCAACTACCAGTTGAATGATTTCTTTTTCAAATCTCAAAAAAAAAAAAATATATATATATAGTGCAGGTGATAGCAACTCACAAAGAGCACATAAAATATCCTGTACAGAGAAGTAAAGTTTTCAATGCATCTACAGGCAGCAAAGCATAATATTTATTAATGATAATAATCCTCATCAACATGACCAACTTCTAGTATAGCTTCATACACTAAATGCAATGATCACAATGTTGGTAAATATTAACATGAAATTCGAGGATACTTTTCTATAGGGGTAAGCTTAAGGTAGTGAAAAATTGTCTGTAAATCACCAACTAGAATTCACCCAGAGGAGGGTCACCCTCAAAGACCAAAATGTGAAAAAAAGCCAATCAGGGTAAAAAAAAATTAGAAAAGAAAAAAAATGGTGAATATAATCTTCCAAGTTAAACAGTTTGCAATGTTTACATATGACATTTATTTCCTTATGCCTACTGATAGATTTTTATTCGTAAGAGTTTTTTCCCTATAGATGAAAGTGTCATGGATCTTTTAAAGACTTACATATTGTAGCATTTTTTGTCTTTTTAATTTCCAATTAATGTGGAAGTTTTATTTGTTTCTTTTAGATGCCAATGTAATTGTGATTGGAATGTACAATTTATCTCCTTATTATTATAAAATGAAGACATGTGTTGATAAAATCATTTTTTCAATGAATTTTTAGTACTATCAATATAAATATGTATATTACTAGGGTTTTCAATAGAAGAAATAGTACATTGATAATTAATGAATTCTGTAAGGCACCTGATATCTGAAGGACATTCTAGAGGGTTTCTACAATTATATTTATGACTTCCTATGTTATCAGTTTCTGTTATTGGATGTTTCTTATTTTCAATTGGGAATAAACTTTTTATTTTAAATGTTATTAGGATGATTTTTAAAGATTTTTTCTAGATATAATGCTAAGCTAATTTTAGAGAAATTTCATTGAAAATCATGCTTAATGTATTATTATTGAGAAACTGTTTCTTAATCAAAGCAAATAAATTTTGCCTAATTTACTGCTAAGCATTTGATTGAAAAGGAGGCTATACCAAATAATATTTTCATTCCTATTTTTTTCTTTATGTGTAGAACATCGCTTTTACATATTTAATATGTGGGCTTTTATAGCCACTAAAATTTAAAGCAGTATTATAAAAATTGCTATGCCTATTATACCCTTAAACATTTGCAGAATTTTACTAATTCTATATCCTATGAATGAGAGTTCATGCTTAATAATGGATAGATGAGGGTTAGATTTTGGTTGGGTATATAAGGATATGTATTTGGTTTTTAATATGTTTGGTATATGAGATTATATATATGTAATGTCACATTGAGGAAGTCTGAATTTTTATGTTTCTATTAATAATCACTTTTAAATAAAGGTTTTTAAATTCTCTGTAAATTAACTTTCTATATTTTCTATTTTAAAATTTGTAAAATTCCTCAGTAATGCAAAGCCATCATCTCTGTATAATCCAATATCTTTTGTATTTGTGCATTAATGAGCTGCAAGGTTGTTCGTACATAATAATTAATAAAAATGTGCATTGCTTCCTTTTTATATTGAGCATTGTTTTAAATTACTGTTTGGAACATTGCAATGATTTTCTTAATTCTTATTCATATGGATATACATATATATCTCCAAAATAATTGAGAACAAAGAAAATTATTGCAACATTGTTGCTTCCACATGTCCTAAAGTTATAATTAATAATAAATATAAATATATATATATATATATATATATGAGAAAAAATGAGAGAATACATGACAATTTGTTTTAAATGTATACATCATTTATTATTATTAGAATTACTTGATTGTAGATGATATATTAATGGTATTTATGTAACCACACATTTACAGTCCAATGTTGACTCTTCAGGGGAATAAATTCGTGAATTTATATATCGATATCTGCTTGTTTATTTGATGGCCAAAATATAGTGTATATATGTATATAAGTTGTTAGTGAGCAGGTTAGAAATTGTGTATTTGTTTGTGTTTATTTCATGAATTTTTTTCCCATTCACACATTAAAACTCTTCTGTTTTGTAAGTCTGTTATCTTTTGTTAGCCAGAATATTTTTTGCACTGACTTGCAAAAATTTGATTATGTCTTTTTAATTCCAAATGGTATTCTGTGATTTTGCTTCAATTCTGCTCTACGAGACATCTATTAAATTTAGTTGTTTTGGAAATACTATATTTGCAATGGTTTGCAAAATTGGTTTTTTGTTATCTTTTAGCACATTTGAATGTGTGTGTTATAGGTTTTCAAGTTCATTTGTTGAGGGAAGGCTTTTATTTTTTATGAATATTTCTTAATGCATCATGAGTGTGTCATAATTAATTGACAAGCATTACTCTGACTTTACCTCCACTACAATCATATAAATATTGGAAAACATACAATTTCTTATTGTTGCCTAGTTTAATGTTATTTCTAGGTAGGACTATGCATTATTCAGGTCTTGTAACAAAGCGTGTATATTTTTGCATATTCAACACATTTTAGAACATAAATTATTTTTTCTGAGATACTGAACAGATTGATATTTATTTCAAATATAGATGTGTCTTCAAACTTAAACTAGTTACTTCTAATATTATGTTGCATACACTACACTTTTTTTATGCCTTTGGTGACACACCATGTTGTGTGTTGCTTGAATTTTGATAAGCAGAGAATGTTTTTAGAATGTTTGGTTGGCATTTGCTTTTAGATATTTTAGTTGTTTTAAAGATATCTTTTTTATCAAATTTGTTGAGGAATTCTATGTGTCAATTCATCTTTGTATATAATTATGAGTTCCTTTATTTGTGTGCAAAAATGTACACAAAACTGTTTTTATATATATATATATATATATATATATATATATATATTATAAATTATGTTTTAGAACATGTACATAATTTCTTCTATATATGTCCTCTTCCCTACAATCATATGTTTGTTTCAGTGTTTGGATTTAAACACTTCTTCAGGGGAAATAAAGGTTTTGAATCATTCTCTGTTTATATTTGGTTCATTGTTGTTGTGGGGGTTGGTTGGGGGTTATTGGTAATTAAGTGAATGTCTCATTTTGATCATTAGACTTTTGAGAAATTTGGTGTGTAAGTGTGAAATTGTTGATTAATGGTATTATCTGTTGGAATGTATGTTTTATCTTTTTATTGGTTGGGTATATGTTTTGGTTAGGATTTCTAAGAGGGCACTATTGAGTGGTCATTTTTATGGTTGGCTATCATTTAAATGGTTGATGTCAGCTGTTAGTGGACCTAATTCATGTATTTACTTTGATCCTTTGTCTAGGTTTTCATAGACGTGACAGGGGTGGGGTGTTTTTTCTTTCCAATTTAGATTTTTTCTGTAAAATATATATATATATATATATATATATATATATATATATATATATATATATATGTATACATATACCCCTCTTCTCCTCTTTCTTCCCTCTTTTTCTTTCTCTTCTCCTTCTTTTCCTCTTTTTTCTTCTTTTTCCTTTTATTCAAGTTTGGAGCATAATTGTATTTAGGTAAAGTTATTTCAAGAAATCTAAATTTGTATTTTTTGGGAAGTAAATGCGAATTAGCGTTTTATCAGTTTTTTGTATAAAGTTGTATGTTTAATCTTAATTTTAAGTTTAGAGGGTCGGTTTTTTCTTTTAATTTTTTTTTTATTTTCTTTTTTCTATAAATGCTCAATACATCATATATCGAGCACTGTTTTAAATTAATGTTTTGGACGGAAAAAATTTTTCTTTTTTCTCTCCTCATTCTATACTCACTCGGATATATATTTCATACAACATTTTTTTTCATACAACATACAACATAATAGAAAATTTATCATCAATTTTTGACTCAGTCACTGGTACAGCTATACCTGTAAATTTGTTGATTATCAATTTTTTTTTACTTTTCTGAGGGAAATCTTAATCTTTATAACCCTAAATATTCTGACTGACAAAACACATTTGTAAAAATTTCAATATTTAAACAACTTTAGGCTTGGCTCAGTTTTTCAATGGACCTTAGTATACAAAATTTATTTAGTTCCAATTTCAACGTAAAACTTCCAGCCATTTTACTCATAAAAAATCTTTCAAATTTAATTAATTTCTAGGTTTTATTGATAGTTTATACTCCAATATAACTTAAAAATTATTTTAGTAAAATAATTGACCAACACAATAATTAATTGGTTTTCTAAACTATAATACACCTTAGTATAACAAAATTATTAGAATCCAGATTCTAAACTATATATTCAACCCTTTACTTATGAGGTGGTACTAAACCTAATTAAAAGAAAAAAAACCAAAACAAACCCAATGTCCAACCTGCTGTTGCCTGCCCATTAAATAATGTATGTTCCCACAATGTATCTTACCCAGTCAAAATGATTCTCTTTTAAAATTTAGAAAACTATAATGTTACATTTATATCTTATAATATATGTCCTACACAATAACTATTTAATTTTCTTAACTACAATATACTTTATTATACCAAAATTTTATCTAATTCTAACATAAATATTCCAGCCCCTTTACTCATGAAGTAATTAAAAAAAGTAAGTCCAACCTGCTGCTAAAAATTCTTAAACTTATTTATGTATTGTGTGGTCCCTCAATGCACCTTACTAAGACTAAATATTTTTTTCTAAATTTTAATTAATTACAATGTTTCATTTATAACATATACTTCAACATAATTTAAAAAATAAAAATTATTTTATTAAAATAAATGACCAACACAATGCATAATTGGTTTTCTAAATAAAATATATTTAAGCATGCCATAATTATTTAATCCTAATTATAACTTAAACATTTCAGATACTTACTCATGAGATAGTTGTAAAAAAAGTCTAATGTTCAATAAAAAAAACCTAAAATCTAACCTGGTGTTAATAGTAAATGCTTGAATAACTGGTTTTAATCTCTGTGTTCTTTCAGTTCCTTATATATATATATATATATATATATATATAATTTAAATTGACATATATTTAATTAATTAAATATTTAAATAGATAATTTCAATCAACTTATATTTAACTAATTAAATATTAAAATTGATAATTTAAATCGACATATATTTAATTAATTAAATATTGCTACTGCTGATATGCTAACGACCATTACCGAGTACATATACCAGGCACTCGACAAGAATGGTGAAGCCCGAACCGTTGCCTTGGATATCTCCAAAGCATTCAACAGGGTCTGGCATGCTGGCCTCTTGTGCAAACTGTGAAGCTATGGGATAACTGGACATCTGTTTGACCTCATCCAGTCCTTCCTCTCTAACCGCACATTAAAGGTGGTATTAAATGGGCATGCCTCCCAAAACTACCATACGAACGCGGGCGTCCCTCAAGGTTCTATCCTAGGTCCCACGCTATTTCTGATCTACATTAATGATCTCCCCGACACCATTAGATCCCAAGTTGGCATGTATGCCGACGACACAACAATCTACTCCCGCATCGATCAGAAACCAGGTCTGGACGACAAAGTAAACCTCGCTGCCGCACTGGAAAGGGACCTCCAATCCGTAGTGACCTGGGGTAGGAAATGGTTGGTAAATTTCAATGCCTCCAAAACAAAGCTGTTATCAACTAACCACCATAGACAATCGCATCTACCTCCCATTAGCATGGGACAGGCTAGCCTCCCAGAGAGTAAAATACTACGCCTCCTTGGCCTTACACTCTCGGTGGACCTCAAATGGAATGACTATATTGAATCCATTGCCAAATCTGCTGCTATGAAAGTCGGCTCTCTGTGCAGGGCCTGGAAATTTTTCCCACCTGAAACTATTCTGCACATATACAAATCTACCATCCGCCCGTGTATTGAATATTGCTGCCATATCTGGTCGGGTGCCCCTGCTGCTCTCCTTGGGCTTCTTGACAAAATACAATGGAGGATCTGTAACGTGGTTGATACTGACTTGGCAGACCGGCTGCAGCCGCTCTCACACCGGCGTGATGTAGCTTCCCTGTGCCTCTTCTACAAGTACTTTCATGGCTTCTGCTCCGATGAGCTTAGATCACTGGTGCCGCCCAAGCACGAATTTACACGAGATACTAGATTAGCAACTAGGTCCCACCCTTTTACAGTTAAACAAATAAGATGTAACTGTAAATTCTACTCCAACAGCTTCTTTTCTCGCGCTTCCTGCCTGTGGAACTCCCTTCCACAAGTCTGCTTTCTCGACAGTTACAATCTCCAGGTGTTTAAATGTAGGGTCAATAGACACCTCCTATCATACTAACTCCCAACTATTCTCACAACACTCTCATCTACCCAACCCTCATTCTCGGTATCCTCACCCGCCTATCACCCACCCTCTGTTATTTCCTATATTTAACCAGCCTTTCTCCACTCTACGTAGCCCCCTGCACAGTAGTGGCAGTGACATGCCTTGCTCGGGGTGAAACGCTTATAAAAAAAAAAAAAAAAAAAAAATTTAAATAGATACTTTAAATCGACATATCACCCCGAGCAAGGTGGTAACGCCACTGATGTGCAGGGGCTACATAGGAGTGAAAACATTAGAAAAAGAAAACCGGAACCCACATCCTAAACAGGAAACAAGGGATGAGCCTCTTCACCTGTTCAATAGATGTGGGTGGAGTGTGAACTGGCGATAGTTTAGTCTATCTACTCCAATTGAAAAAAAAAAAGTGAAAAGATTGGAAAAGAGAAAACTGGAAACCGCATCCTAAACAGGAAACAAGGGATAAGCCTCTTCACCTGTTCAATAGACGCGGGTGGAGTGTGAACCGGGCTATAGTTTAGTCTATATACACCAATATGTTTTATTAATTATTTAAAAAGATAATTTAAATCGACATATATTTAGTTAATTAAATATTTAAAATAGATAATTTAAATTGACATATTTTATTAATTAAATATTTAAACAGATAATTTAAATCGACATATATTTAATTAATTAAATATTTAAATAGATAATTTAAATTGACATATATTTAATTAATTAAATAATTAAATAGATAATTGAAATCGACATATATTTATTTATGATAGGATGAATGTTATTTTGGGTGATTCTGCTAAGTTATTGTAGTCGGACCTACCGATACTTTTGACAACACTGGTTAAATGGAAACCACAACACAGAGATGATTACTCTCTGTGTATAAAGGCAATATAATTTCTAAGGATATCTATAATAGAATTAGGCCTGTGGGATCGCAACGTCGCAGAATGTATGGCCTTTCTAAATTTCACAAGATAGGAATCCAATTTAGATCGATTTTGTCAATGGTGGGCTTCGTACAATATGAGCTGGCCAAATCGTTGGCTGAGTTACACCAACCAGATTTTTATGTATTATTCACCAATAATATTTTAGATTCCTTTTTGTTCTCTAGCTTCGTTAGAAATTTAGAGTTTTATTCCGAAAATAAACTAATGGTATCCTATGATATAGTCAGTATACAAATTTACCCTTACAAGTGACTATCAGCATTAGTGCAAATATGACTTACAGAGGTAATTTGGGCCATGCCAGCATCCCAGAAGAATTGTTTTTGGAATGTATGCATTTGGCTATACAAGGAGTTAATTTAAATTTTTACGTCCAGAGAGACAGCGTTGCGATTGGCAGCCATTTAGGTCCGGTTCTAGCCAATATTTTCGTTGTTCATTTTAAAAGTTTATCATTTGAAAAGGTCGACAAACCATCTGTCTACATGAGATATGTCGATGATACGTTCTCAATTTTTGACTGACTTTTGATGCTAACAATTTTCTGGTACAATTAAATTCTTTACATCCCACCCTTAAGTTTATATTGGAGGTAGAAAAGAACAGGGCTCTTCCTGTTTTTGATCTACTAGTAAAGCGTAACTAGTGTCTTTTGTAAACCGACATTCACTAGTTTATATACCAGTTTGAGCTCGTTTTTTTTCAAACATTCGAAAAATAGGTTTAATTGAGACTCTGTTTCACCGTGCCCTTATGATTTGTTCCTCTGGGTGGTTAGATAGTGAACTTGCAAATTATTTGGAAGGTAAATGTAACTCTTGTAATGTTATTAAACCTGTGATTGCTAGAAAAATCAGACGTTTGAAAGAGCCAGCAGTCTACAGACTCAGTTGCTGTCCAATTTATTTAAAACTACTATGGTAGAGAGTTTCAGTGCAATGCTGACCAAATTTCGGCGTGTGTTTCGTCGTGTTACATTCAGTTAAGTTACGTAATGTATTTCAGACCTGATCTGTGTTTCCTTTTCATTAAAGATAGTTTCTCCTATTTTTGCAAAAATTCTGTTGTTTACAAATTCAAATGCCGATGTAAAGCCGCATACATTGGACGTATCAATCTGAGGCTGGAAACACGAGTAGCGCAGCACGTCCCCGCAAACGTACGTTCAGGTAGTTCGAGGCGGTCTTTAAGAACTACTCAGACTGTTCAAGACTCAGCCATTGGACAACATTTACTCGATATTCAAGACTGTGCCTCTAGGTATAAGGACACGTGGTTTTCTGTCTTACATAGCGCTCGCTCGTCCCATCATTTGAGTGTTTTGGTGGCTGTTTACTTGAAAATTCATCAGTGCAAAACAGAAATAGCAGTTCATTCGTTTTTTACGGTTGTTGGAGGGATTGTGAGTTTTTCCTTTTCAATTTTATTACTCTTTAGAACAGTGTATTTCCTACATCATTGCATATTAATTATATTTTTTTGATTGAAATTATTTTAAACGGCTTCCAAATTAACATTTCTGTAAGTAATTTTCGTGTCCTCTCTATTCTTAACACTAACGCCAACGAGCACTTTTAATAATTTCTTGGCTGAAAGGATCCTAAGGTCTACATAATGTCGTCAAATTTATATATATATATATATATATATATATATATATATATACCATGATGTGGCGTTTTATGCAATCGTCAGTCCATATTTCAAACTGATATTTTATTAGGTTTGAATTTAAATTTACTCGATGTTCATGGGAATTAAATCTTATAAATTTAATTTGCTTCTTGTTTAATAACAATTTTAAAAATTTAAATATTCTAAAATTACATTTTTAAAATTAAATTTTCGAACAATGAAGACTGTGCATCTGAGAAATTTTCTTGGTTTTAAACTGGCATCGATTCTTTCATCCCAGACAGAATTTTACGACGTAAAGCCCATACGCACACCTGGTTCAACACTGCTCGTTTGGCCACTATGGCCCACAGGAATAATTTTTTTTCAGGTTTTAGCAAAGCTACGTGCCTGACAATAATAAGCACCATTTTGAATCTGCTCGTAATCAGTGCAAGGGGACTATAAATGATGCTAAGCTGTTTTTTGCTGAAAGAATGAAACAAGATATATCATCCCGCAGGTTTGGATCCAAAGTCTACTAACGGCTCTTTAAATACATGTTAAAAAATAGGATGCCCCAAATCTCACCTTTAATCAAAGAATATGTGGTCCTCACACTTTTAGCGGACAAAGCTGAGTGCTTTGCTAGCAGATTCTCTAATAACTTGACATTTGAATCCGCTGGGATATCCGCCTCCGACTTCCAACTGAGAACTGACACTCAACTGAGGTACGTTCACATTATTCCCTCATTGGTCTCTAATAACATTTCCAAACATAGCCCACATAAGGTGAACGCAGTTGACGGCATCCCAATAATTGTCCTGAAGAAATATACACGTAAAATCTCCTCTCCCCTCTTCAAACTCTACAACAATACTTCTGTGCTTCTTGTTTCCTTGCCCGCTGGAAGTCTTCCTCTGTAGTTTCTGTATTTAAGAACACTAAAGAAATCTCAGTACTTCCTAATTATTGCCTAATCAACCTTCTATCAATATTTGGCGAAGTTTCCGAAGTCATTACCTATGCCTAATTGATTCAATATTTCACTGCCCACAGGCATTTTTGATAAAGAGTATGTTTTGTGCTTCGGCAGGTTTACCGCTGAAGCGACTATCTCTGAGTGTATATACCACGCTCTCGATAGGAACAGCGAATTTCAAGCTGTTGCATTAATCATCCTCAAAGCATTTGGCAGAGTCTGGCATGCTGGCCTTCTACGCAATCTTCAGGACTATGGTATAGCTGTATAATTGTTTGACCTAATTCAGCGATTCTTTTCAAATCGCGTAATGAAGGTATTATTGATTTGACATGACTTCGGATGTAAGCATAAAAACGTGGTTGTCCGTCAAGGCTCTATTCTAGCACCTACGCTCTTTCTGAGCTTCATCAATAATCTCCCTGATGTAATCAGATCCCTAGTCGACATCTATGTTGTCAACACGATCATTTACTCCAGCCTCGATAAGAAATCTGTCTACGCTGACAAAGTAAACTTTTCTGATAATCTTGAAAAAGGAACTCTAATCTGTGGTGGACATGGGTAAGAAATAACTCTAAATTACAATGCTTCCAAAACAAAGCTGCTATCTTTTAACCTTAGATAACATCTTCTATCGCCCATCTGAATGGATCAGGCTAGTCTCCCTGAAAGAAAAACACTGCGCCTCCTTGGCCTAACATTCTCAGCCAACCTCAAGTTGAATGACTACATTGAATCCATAGCTAAATCTGCTTCTAGTAAGGTTGGTTCGCAGTGTAGGCCCAGGATGTTTTTTTCGCGTCTGCATCCATCTTGCACATATAAAAATCTACCATCCACCCGCGCATTGAATACTGCTGTCACATCTCGTTTGGTACCCCTGTTATTCATCTCAAGGTATTTGACAAAAATCCCACAGATACTCCGCAATGTAATAGATCTTGACCTGGTGTCTAGTCCCTTTCTAACCGACATAATGTGGCTTCTCTCTGTCTCTTCTACAAATAATTTAATTGCTTATGTTCGGATGAGCTTATCTCCATGGCAACCCTCTGCATAAATTTATATGAACTACTAGACTAGTGGCTAAGTCCCACCCTTTTAAAAATGTACTTCAACTTCTACATTAATAGCTAGTTAGCTCGCAATTCCTGACTGTGGAATTCCCTTCCATATATTTGCTTTCCTGGCAATCATTTCTCATCTTTTACTAATAAGGATAAACAAAATATTACATCATTTTCTAAATATATTTGAAAGTTAATAGAAGAAAATAAAACACCTAGAGTTAAATGGAAAATTCTCAAACAGAGAATGAATGAACCATGTTTCCTTTGTCTCCAAGAAAAAATGAAAATTATTAAATGCACGAAGAGTGATATATTACTGAATCAGAGGTATGAAACTACAGTAAATTGTAAACATATTAAAGAATTAAACTTACAATCCTGCTAGAATTGTAAAATCTAAGATTTGAAACGTTTTACAGTATTAATCTTACTATCCTCTTAATTTACTTTAACTATATGATCTTTCTTCTAATATTATTTTTTTCTTTTATTTTTATTTCTATTTTCTATTACAAATTGTGATCTATTTAATAGTTTAAATTTGAAATTTAATTTTATGTTAAACTTCAACTTTTCCTTTAATTTTTATTATTTTTTAGTTTAATTTTAATTAAATTTTCCAATTTATTATATTAGTTCTAGTAAATTTATATCTTCATCTTGAATTTTTAAAAGTCCTCAGAGCTGCGCTTTTTGAATAATTCCTATATCTATGTATACGAGTTTATCATTTAAAAAAATGCCAAATGATTTACGTTTATATAATGTTACGAACAAATGTATCTATCGTAAATTCATTTCCGGACAAAGTTTGGAATTTCTACTTTTTTACTGCTCATGCTGTCTCCACACCACTTTCTTCACACTGAATTCATTTTCTCACTTTTTCATTGGCTCTTTCCTGTCATTTTTTTTCTTCTCTCTTGTTTTATTCTTTGTTTTTTTTATTTCCTCAGTGTCCTTCTCTTTCCCCTTTCTTTCGTCGTTTTTGTATTTCTCTTTTTGTCTTCTCATATTTCTTATACTCTTTAGCTCGTATGAAAATTTTAAATCGAAGTGACATTTCATGAATTTTCTTTTCAAAAATAATGTTTATTACATCATTATTACCTAAATGATGAAACATTGTTCTTTCAATGTCGTAACAACATGTAAAATTTTATAGTAGATTGTAGTCTGTACATGTTCTAACGTATTATATATATATATATATAGGTCATCATAATTTCGCTGGCAATAATAGTTTGAGAAAATCGTTTGGAAAATATCGTCTAACAGAAATTCAATAAAACCTTAGTAGATATCAATAGTTCTGTAAGATGGATCTGAAGAATGACTATATAAATAATAAATTGAATCTGGTCTACCATCATATCTTTCGTGTGTCGGTTGGTAAGACACGTCTGATCTTAGGATGGCATCTCCCCGATGTTATGAGTGTGCACATTCAATTACTGCCGGAAAATAGATATTTCCCATGCAATTTTCTCAAACGTTTATGGAAGGTGGAAATTATAATACACTTTTATGACTAATATATATATATATATATATATATATATATATATATATATATAGTTTATACATTTTTAACTATATCTGTAAGGATGAACAGTCTTCCACTCAAATACGCGTATCTATTAAATGTAATGTTAAATACATATAATTCAGATATCTCGGCTGATGTCAGTTTGTTAAATTTATATATATATATATGCACTTTATACGTCGTTTCTTATGGACATTCCTATTTAAGTAAAAACCCTTTCTATGTATAAAACTATATATTTTTTTTTATTTTCGTCTGCAGGTCTTGATATTGTTATTCGTGAAATTTTACTAAATAAATATGTCTTTTTAATACCCACTGCAAATAATGTATAAATGGAAAAATCGTTCAGTTTCATAAATAAAACACTCATTTTCACACACACACACACACACACACATATATATATATATATATATATATATATACACATGTGTGTGTGTGCTTCATAAAAATGACATTTTTTTTTTATTCAGCTTATTTTTTATATCATTTTTCTTGTGTTCGTATAATGTTTTTTTTTTGGGAAATCAAATTTTGTAAAAACTGTCCAAAGGTTTTCAAATTTCGAGCGCATTTTGTTATACTTTTAGCCATTAACATGATTTAATTTCGTTTTACTTGTAACTAAATATGTGTAAATATTGTGCATATAGAGTCTCGTGCATGTTAAGTTCCAAACATTGTAAGAACATTGTTACCGTGCTCTTAATTGATCTTGTTGAATTTCTCTTTTTTATTAGGTATGCCTCCATTATTTTCAATCGTTTTTCGCATGAGGATAGTGCTTTTATGTATGTATTATCGATGCACGTATGAGGAATAGGTCTTGGAAGATGTCGATGAGTGTTTAAATGAGATCAGAAAAAGCCGTTTTGGAAAAGGTGAAATGTCAAACTTCTTGTCAATTTTGTGGTGGTGTAGCCTATATAATTGTTTACGGATTTGGATATTTGAGGAACACATTTCTCTAAAAGACATAAATTCGTAAACGGCACTGTTCCTCTGCAGTCTAGATTTTGCAGGTTAATTATTATTATCGATAATGAGCTTGGCAGTATTGATTTTTTTATAATAGATAATTAATCTAATTTTCTTATTTGGACTGTTCTATGTTGCATAATTTGGGATTTTATTACAAAGTGAGCATTCGTCCTCTCTGTAGATATTGTGCAGTTGATTTTTCTAAAAAACATTATGTTGTTGTTTTTTGAAAACGTGTTTGTTTTTGCCACTTTTTCAGTTACGAAGAAAAATGGTATGGTAATCAATTAAATAATTTGAAAAGCCGTTGATGTCAAGCGTTCAATTGTAACTGTGTAGTTATTTGAAGAAGAGCGGCTGAGAAGATGACTTCTCGTACGCTGTCGAGTTGAAATTTTTGATAATTTTGAATCAAAGAGGAAACCTAACTAATAAAACAAAGGCGGCAAGAATTTTCGCTCGTGTATTTTTATATATTGAAGTTGTGAAAGTAATATAACTAGAAACTACGAGAACATCTAAAATGGGAGTTTTTTTGTTTTGTTTTTTTTGGTTAAGATCATGTTTTTTTAATCATTTCACCCCAAGCAAAGCATTCCACTGCCACTTTTGCGCAGGGGGGTTATATAGGTGAAGGTGAAGAGAAAGAGAGATTAGATATAGGAAATGTCAGAAGGAGGGTGATAGACGCGTAAGTATACCAAGGCTGAGGGTTAGGCAGATTGGAAGAGTGTTTGAAAGAATGGATGCGACTTAGTTTGTTAGGAGGTGTCTGGTGACATTACATTTAAACTCCTGGAGATTGTAGCTGTCGGGGATGCAGACATGTGGAAGGGAATTCCACAGGCGGAAAGTGCGAGAAAAGAAGATGTTGGAATAGAAATTGTGGTTATATTTTATCGGTTTCACTGTAACAGGGTGGAACCTAGTTGCTAATCTAGTATCTCGTGCAAACTCGTACCTAGCGGGCACAATTGATTTAAGTTAATCGGGGCAGAAGCCGTGAAAGTATTTATAGAAGAGGCACAGGGAGGCCACGTCACGCCTGTAAGAGAGTGACTGCAACCGGTCTGCCAAGTTGGTATCGATCACATTACAGACTCTCCATTGTATTTTGTCAAGAACCTCGAGGAGAATAGCAGGGGCACCCGACCAGATGTGGCAGCAGTATTCAATACACGGGCGGATGGTAGATTTATATATGTGCAGGATAGATAGTTAGGTGCGATTGTATGTGGTGGTTAATTAATAGCAGCTTCGTTTTAGAAGGATTAAAATTTACGAGCCATTTCTTACCCAAGTCCACTACGGATTGGAGGTCCTTTTCAAGCTCGGCTGCGAGGTTAGCTTTGTCGCTCACACCAGATTTTTGGTCAAAGCAAGAGTAAACCGTGGTGTCATCGCCGTACATACCTACTTGGGAACTTATGGCATCAGGGAGATCATTAATGTAGATCAGAAAGAGGGTAGGACCTAGGATAGAGCCTTGAGGGACACCGCGTTCGTATGGTAGATGTGGGAGGTATGTCTGTTTAATACCATCTTCAATGTGCGGTTAGAGGGGAAAGACTGGTTTAGGTCAAACAAATGTCCAGTTATACCATAGCTCTGCAGCTTGCGTAGAAAGCCAGCATTCTAGACTCTGTCGAACGCTTTAGAGATATTCAAGGCAATGATTCGGGCTTCAACATTCTTGTCAAGAGCCTGGTATACACACTCGATGATGGTCGTTAGTATATCAGCAGTAGACCTGGTGAAGCGAGAGGAGTCTGTGGGCTGTGAGATGCTGTGCTACCTTGGCGTTTATAATGGCTCGAACACTTCGCCAAAGATCAGAAGAAGGCTGATAGGGCGGTAATTTGCGGGTCCGAGGGTTCTCCAGAGTTTTTAAACATAGGAATTACAGAGGAAGACTTCCAACAGGTAGGAAAGCAGGAAGCAGATAGGCAGAAGTTGTAGAACTTAGACAGGACAGAGAAGAGTTCAGGGGCACATTTCTTCAAGACTATGATTGAGATTTCGTCCCCTCCGCTCGCTTTGTGAGTGTCAAGTTTTGAGATTATGTTAGAAACCAGCGAGAGTGTAATGTGGACGTTATTCAGTTGAACATCAGTTCTAGGTGGGAAGTCGGGTGTAGAAACTCCAGACGAATCCAGTCTCGAATTGGTCGAGAATCTGCGAGCAAAGCATTCAGCCTTGTCCGCTGAGGAGGAGAGGATCTCAAATTCATTGATTAGTGGGGGTATTGAGGACTTGCTCTTGTTAAGCACACTTTTTACAGAGTAGCCAGTAGTCTTTGGCGCCGAACTTAGAGGATGCTGTGCGTTGCTTCATTCTGGCAGCAAACAACTTCTTAAGTGTCATTTTACACCTATTACGTGCAAAGGCGCAAAGGCCCCTGTTTTGGTCCGACGGGTAGCTACGATAGAGCCGGAAGAAATGATTCCGGTGGACAATAGCGGCCGAGCAAGCGGGCGAGAACCATGAACACGAAGGAGATTTAAGCTGAAATTTCCTTCCGGGGATGAAAGCATCGATGCCAGCGTTAAACCAGTAGGAGACCTCGGATGCACATTCTTCGACGGGAAGACTAAAGACATTGTTACAACGGAAGTCACAGGGGAAGTCTCGGAACGAATCCCAGACTGCTCTTTGGTAGCAGTAGGATATTCTACTAGTCTGGTTTTCTTGGGTAGGGTGGGAGTGGAATGAAATGTTGACAGAAACTACGGTGTGGTCAGAGTTTCCGAGAGGGCTGAGCTCTCTGGTAGTGCAAGTGTCTGGGATGGAAGTGAATCAGAGGACTAGTAGTGAGTTCTTTCCGTTAGGGCTACTGGAGAAACGCGTGGGGAAGTGCACCACTTGCGTATGGGATTGGGTGACTGAAAGATTCATGGTGTGGACAAAGTCGGAGACACAATTCTCCAGCCACTTGGTGTGATGGCCGTTGAATTCACCAAACACAAATATATGGGCAGATGGATAAGAAGAAATGACCCTGTCGATATTCTAAGAGATGCTGTCACGTACCAAACAGTCAGTGGAGGAAGGCGAGCGGTAGAGAAAAAAGAAATTGCTGACCGAGCTTAGAAGTGATATACGGAAGCACATGAAAGAGTGATCAAGGGATTCAAGAGATGTCAGACAAGCTAGCGGGATGTGTTCGCTGACATAAACACCATGCCCATGCATATGGACATTGGAGTCCTTCTTGAATAGGGAAAGGTAACCAGGAACGTGAAACTCAGAAGATGGGATAGAAGGGCCAAGCTTAGTTTCACATAGGGCTAAGATATCAGGTGAGTTAGTGTGAAGGAATGATTCTACGCTGTAAAAGTTAGTGCAGATACCTCGGATGTTCGTGAAAGAGACGCAGACGGATTTGGGCGTTTTCTGACTTGCTGGTTTAGTTTTGCTATTATGTTTACTTTTCTCATAGTGATTTAGTTAAGGTGAGAGGTCTAGAGTAGTATCAGTTGGTCACTTGTTTGCCGCATGAGAAGGATGAAGACTGGCGCAGCCTGCTACATAATGTGGCCTCGGTTTTGTTCAGCGGAGGTTCATGCAGGGACGCCCGTCCATGCGCGATATGGCATGTGCCAATCTGTGAAAAGAATTTTTTATAAAAGTAGTTTCAAAATGATAGATTTCGATTTTGTTTTCAGCTAAAAGGAAAAAATCATCATCGTATCGAAAATATATGTTCAGTCAATTCAGACAGGACAAATTTTCATTTCGCCATATCAACTGGAATTATTCAACACGAAACAATTCAAACAAGAATATTAAATTAATTTTCTGTTTTAAAAGATTCAAAACTGCCAACCTCCTTATCAATAAAAAATCACCTGCAAAATCTAAAGTGCAGAGAACCAGAACAGTTTAGGATTTTATATGTTCATTGAAGAACTGTGTTCCTTAGTTATCTAAATTCATAAATTACATTGACTATATCACCACAAAATTTACGAGAAAATTAACTATGCTCTATTCCCAAATGTTTCATTCGATCTCATTTAAATAGAATCCAGATCGTCCAGTACTTATCCGTGATAACTTTGTCAATAATATATACATAATTACATCATCCACATAAAAAAGAAGATTAAAATATCGGAGGCATTCTTAAGCAAAAAGAGAAATCCTACACTTAATATCATCAGTTATGAAGACGGTAACAAGGTGCTTAAGGTTTTAGGAACTTAACATACACGAAATTCTATATGCATAATTTTCCACATGTTAATTTACAAGTTAAATAAATTTAACTCTTGATTATGGGTAAAAGTATATCCGAAAGTGCTCAAAAGTTGAATACATTTGGAGAATTCTTATATAATTCGATTTCCGAAACATAAATATACTTATACAAACATATGAAATATTATATAAAAAACATAATGATAATAATTTTCCGCCATTTTTAATGAAATCTGTATAAAAGAAAGATTGTTGCCTAACTACACTATATATATATATATAACGGATTTTTATGCTGTGAAAACAAAATTTGAGACAATATACCAAAAAACACATAGCCAGAATCTGTTTACTATTGATTTGAGAATTTCATTTTCCGCGAAATTTTAGCGTGGAAAAAATTTTAGTTTATATATATATATATATATATATATATATACACACCCTACTGGCTATAATTATTGGGTAACCTCAATATTAGAAAAAAAATTATGTACTTCATACACTTTTTAGTATTTATTGGCATGTAAATAGTTGTGAACGAAAATTTTTTTTGTTAATATTGCACAATAACAATTGCATCAAATGAATTTATAGCTACTTAATAATTACCTCTATTGCAGTTTCATCAATAAAAGAATAGAGAAAGTTCAGGGTGATGCGAACTTGTTCATCTTTGCTTCCTTGCCTTGTAAATTTTAGCAAAGTAATAACAAAAATACCATTCGGTTATCATTTGGCAATAAATACTAAAAATAATATAAAATACATCCTTTCTTTAAAAAAAAAAATCTGGAGTTGCCAAACATTATAGTCGGTAATATATATATATATATATATATATATATATATAAAGGGATGTTATATTAATTTTTCCATTTATATAAAATTTGAAAATTGTAAATATTTTTAAAAAACATATTTAAAATCAGGACAGGAAAATCGAAAATAAATGTTGTTTAATCTGTTGTTTTGTAAAACATACTGCCAAAACGTTTTAAAGAATAATACAAATGAAACATTTTATTTAATAAGATCTACATAATTGCGTATTACAGTTCCATATATATCATTGAGTACATATTTATAACTAAGTAACAGCAGCAATAATTAACGACAAAGCAATTATAGAAATAAAATATGTTTGCAATAAGAAATGGGCTGAGATTAAAAAATATCATGTCATATACGAAAAGAATGACGACGAACATACACCCAAGAGAGTAGATTTGTTTTAAAGAAACTAGAAATAAATTATCTTAAGAGAGTCAAACCATATAATATAAATCAATACAAATAAAATTTTAGCAGCATTTTATAGAAATATATCTATAGAAATCAAAAAGAAAATAGAATGATATATAAAAGCAATAATAAAGAGAACAGTGGCAGAGATTGGCACAGATTTATAGAGTAAAAACAAAAGTGTATATAATTCATACACGTTGATGTCTCAGACAAAAGAAATTAAATTAATTCGAAATGTCGCGACGTTGATGCAATAGATCTAAGAAGCGTCCAAAATTAAGAAATTAAATAAAAATGGTCATACACACACATACATATCTCTCTATATATAGAGAGGGAGAGCGAGAGAGAGAGAGAGAGACGGATAGACAGACACAAAGAGAGAGACAAAGTGTACTTTTTAATACATACAAAAGATACTTTCATATATGCATACATGTAAAGTTTCGTTGAAATAATTTTCTTCGTGTTTAGAGCTTCATTTTTCAAAATTTGGATCAATTATTTGAAGATCCGACAGGAAGTCATATTATTATCACTTCTATATTTACAAAGAGAACATTTTGTATTACTCTGATTCTGTTGAAATATCTTCGTTATATTTCGTCTGCTATATCTTTTATTGCTTTTTTTCTAAAGTTTTAATCTGCTCACTGTTTTCAAGTTTTAATTTGGAGCAACAATTCTAATATTTGTGTATTACTACTCGGCTAGTTCTAAAGGAAACTATATATGTTAAATGAAGAATTGGGAAATAAGTTCAGGTGTATGAAAAAATAAAGTTCTTGAAAACATTTTAGTTTTAATAAATTACGAACCGAAGTTAAAACAAAAGATCATATAATTTCGTTCTTTTCTGTAAATTTGAAACAGGAAATATATAATTTATAAAACGTTAAAAATTGGCAAATAGTTCTGCACGTAGAAATGCATATGCAAATAGATTAAAAAAGCAACATTATTTTAGTCTACAACTACCTGAGTTGCAATACACTTAATTCAACAAAAGTTTTTAAGAAGTAGAACTCATTTTCACTTAAAATGACATTTGTTCTCCTAGCAATTAAACTCAATGAAATTCCTGTATATATGCATATAACTATAAAATGGGCAGTTTGTCGAGTGATAAGATTTTTGACCATTATACACTGGGGAGTTCGAATTTTCCAGAAAGTTGGGTTGCGGGTAACTTCATGAAAATCACACAACAGTGTGATCCAAGTCATCGATATGAAAAGTGTTAGGTGGAATTATTCGGAAGCTGTTGATGGTTGTCCTAGCACGAAGTTACTAGTCAATGTTACCAAGGGTTCGAGATTACTGGCATTGTTATAACTGATAAATTTTTCAGATTATTGGCTCGGCTCTCTCTTCAAGGATTGGTAAGGAAAGTTCGCTCATCATATTTGTAGTATAAACCCCTTTGTGGACAATATAAGTTTTGAACCAAAATAGATATGCCTTCCACAGGGATATTGTAGCTACGCTAGCAGCAGTTTATGCCCAGAAAAGGAGAGTATATACTAAGCTCACAAGCATTATCTTCCTATTTTGGATGTGTATATCAGGCCATTGATTATATAACCGAATATTTTCTATGTAATGATTATACATGACTGATAAGTATTTCTTAATTGGTTAAACTTGTCAGGAATTTTCAACTGTTTAAATAGATTATGAAGTTCATGTTATATGATAATTTAAATCAGTTTTACTAAGTGTAAGAAAATAATTCAATAGTAAATGACACTGGGATTTCCCAGATTGTATCCAATAAGTAAAATCAAAATAAAACAAAACAAGACAAAAGAAAATATACAAGTAAATGATATTTCCTTGCAATGAATATGAATTAAGAATATACAATAAAGTCAATAACCGAATATTAATAATTAATAATTTACTTCCTGTAACTCAATGAATAGCAATTCCCAATATTTAAGTAATGAATAAAGTATTGATAAACGAAGAGTTCGTCCAGAAGGAATGCATGAGTTTCTGAATCGTCTGAAGACCATAGTTGAGGCCGTTTTTGATATTATTAAACAAAACTAATCTTTAGCATTTGAAAATACTTTTGTGTAATTTTGGTAACTATAAATGTTAAAATGAAACGCCATTCTTATTTTCATTTTTGTGTAATTTTAACGGTAATTTGTCTATCGGCTTCTATGTGTGTGCGTCTGAATATGTTTGTGTATGTGTGTGTGTACAACATTGTGCAAATTAATTGAAACAACTGCTTCAAAATGTTTTCTTTCTCCATTCTGTCTGTTATAGATTCACTGGTTTTATAGGGGATAATCGACTTCTATTTCTTTCTCATACTGCTTTATTTGCAGTGGTGAGAATTAATTTGAATCTGTTTTCAGAGTGTATGATTAAATTTGTTTGACCTTCAAAAATATTGCTTCATCCGTGATTGCATCAGACATTTATCACTACGACATTATTGTCTTGACTGTCTGTTGATTAGTTGTTCTGCGGTCATTTTTACGATGAGATTTACTCCGAGAAATCTTAAGAAAATTGTAACGCTTCACGAACAAACTTTCAGGCTTTACAGATAGATCGCAGATTTTGTTGGTGTCAGCCTTTCAACAGTCAGTCGGGTCATCAAAGCAAAGAAACAAATTGGATTCAACAGTTCAAAATGTAAAATAAAATGTGGCCAGAAGAGTAAAACAACCCAAAGAGACTACGTATACATGTTCAGGGGAAGTTTGAAAGATCCTAGGAAGATATTATTCGTATTGTTTCAATTAATTTGCATAAATGTATATATATATATATATATATATATATATATATATATATATAACGATTAATATTGCATAGTTTGCAGGAAAGAAAGGAACGAGAAACGAGTTACATTGGGAAAATGGCGAGAAAACCGGTGGGAAACAGATTGACGATTTACTTGCTTGCTACTATAAATCTATTAATAAGAATATTATTATTAGCTTAATATCGCCCGGTTCACACTCCACCCACGTCTATTGAACAGGTGAAGAGGCTCATCCCTTGTTTCCTGTTAGGATGTGGTTTTCGGTTTTCTCTTTTCCAATCTTTTCGCTCTCAAGTAGCCCCCTGCGCATTAGTTGCGTTTTCGCCCTGCTTGGGGTGATATGATTAAAAAAAAAATATTTGTATACAAGTAATTACATTAATATAACAATTTATAGCTACACACTTATTTGTATATTCACATGTCATTGCCACAAGAAAAATTCAGAATTGTTGTTTCAATAAGTAAACAAGAACTTCGAGATTCGTGTTCAAGGAGATAACTAATCATGAGTCATCTCGAAGTATCATAACTCACGAAGCTACTAATTCTAACACGGTGAATGAAATAAATGATTAAGTTCGAAATTTGAATCACCTTAAAAAGGCTCGATCAAATAATGACCAAAACCTTCTTACAATGATGTTTTCAAGAATAGATTACGAAGTGGATAGAAGTGTTGGTTGAATCCATCATAAACCTAATGACACAATAACCATGTTTGACCAGAGCTCATATTACAATTATTGTTGTTTGTTATTGTTTTTCTCTAGCACTTTGTATTATGGTTCATGTATTGTATTCATTTTATATTTGGCCTATTTAGGAGATTATTCAGGCCTAGAATATGCGTTCTTTGCTTATGTTTTCATATTTTTCATTGAGATTCTTTGTCAATTTCATCTCACAAAGTGCGGTGACCTCCTGTTTCTCACTGTATATTGTTAGCAACGTATGAATTTTCTATTTCCTCTCGTGTTAAGACTTTTCTTGCAAACTTTTCCTAAAGACGATGCTCTTTTTTCTTTTTGGAAACCAGAACATTTCTCTGAGATCAGAAAATCTCTCCTTGAAATCTTAGTATCATGCCTGTTAATGTGAGTCGTTAATCTCTCCACCGGTGTTAAAATGTTATATTGTTTCTCTATGATTGACTTACTATATCACACAGGGCATTGAATTTCATATGCGCTCAAGAAAAGCGATATTGTTCTGCCTTGTGTGGGTTTCATGGTACACTGCTTATATATAGGATTACTTACATCAGTGTACGTGAAATCAATCTTTAACCGCAAAAACAATATTCATTAAAATCTTGTTTCATCAGGCTTGGTCATATGCTTGGAAATAAATAAATTTCTGAAATGGAATTTACTCTGCGAAAAATTTCAGTTGATATAGAAAGCTGCTATTTCTTTTCGTCAATACAAATATTGTTTTTGGTAGGAGACCTATATTGAGATCGATCTGGATAACTTTTCTGCTTAATCATGCTATTAGTTCTGTCATTTACAAATTTAGATGATAGTTCGATAATGAATATGTAGGCAAAATGAGTCAAAGGTTGAACACAGGGATCAACCTATACGTACTAGCGAATTTTCCTAAGTGAAAGGTGGACAATTTACATAGGTGCGTTATTGTACAATAGCTGAACATGTGATTAAATACCAGCAGTCTGCCCGCTCTTATAGTCTGAACATATTTGCTGTGCGAATTTAGGCTAATATTGATTATCAACTGAAAGTTTGGGAATTGGTCGATCATAAGTTCTTCCAGGCATCTCACTGTAAACAAAAGAAATGTCTAGTTTTTTAAAAGGAAATGACTTTCAATTAAATGATTGACTTAATTTCTCGCATATAAAATTTTCAGTCTTTCCCATGGTTCACATCAGCATGCTCAGCCAACAAAGCACGAAGGTACTATTATTTTCGGCTATATCAGCGTCAACCGTACCCGTCAACACATAGGCCTTTTTTTTTGTTGCTCGGCATAAATGTCAACGAGTCCCAGTAGGTAATAATTCTCCGTTGCCAAGAAAATGAAGCACCGCATTGCATCCAACAGCTTCGGCTCTTGTCAATACTAGCGGCTAATAAGTATTACGTAGGTAAAAGGTATCTATTCCTCCCCCTGTAAAGTTTTATTTGATATTTTGACATCGTCTGCTGATAAAACTAACAGCTTTACCAGTAAATTACTACGCTTTATTTATCCGGAACATCCTGACTAACTTACCAATTTAAACTGGGAATCAGTTGAGTGATATAACAACTAATATTGTCTCTGCTCTCGTTTAACATTTATCCACAAATTTGAGGAACAGACAGTATCTCTGTCATTGTCATTAAGAAATGTGCTCTCGAACATGTTATTGTTCTCTCTAAACTGTATAATCAATGCTTTCTGTTTTCCTGCCTGTTGACAATTATATTCTGTTGTTCTAGATTTTAAGTAATCTAGTGAGCCGTCCGACTCTTCTTTCGGCCTATTAGTCTACCTCTTTTTGGGAAAGTGCTAGAGGCCCTAATCAATGCTGAATTGGTACATCCTTTTTCAGACAAGTAATATGGCTTCCATTTCTCCATGTCAACTGCTGATGCCCTGACGATAATTGTTGTAGATAAAAACTGTGTAGTCTAGGCTGTAGATTTGAACAACTTGAAAGCTTTTTAAGAGAATTTGGCATACAGGTCTATTTCAAAATGCAAAATGCTACTGTCTCTGGACCTTTATTTTAATTAATTCAATTTTCCATATCAGATATTGAAATGAATGTTATTATGAATAGCAAATCGGCTAGATTCTTCAGTACTAAAGCGTGTATCCGCCAGAAATTCATCCTTTTTCCTACTTTGTCTTTGTTATACATTAAGGCTCAACTAAATAACGTCCACATTTCACCCTCGCTGGTCGCCAAGATAATTGCGCAACTTGACCCACACAAAGCGAGCGGCGGTGACGGAATCCCAGTCATAGGACTGAAGAAATGTGCCCCAGAACTCTCCTCTGTCCTCTCTAAACTCTATAACCTCTGCCTATCTGCTTCCTGCTTTCCTGCCTGTTGGAAGTCCTCCTGCGTAGTACCTATATTTAAGAATTCTGGCGAACCCTCAGACCCCGCCAATTACCGTCCTATTAGTCTCCTTCCAATCTTTGGCAAAGTTTTCGAAGCCATTATCAACGCCGAGGTGATTCAGCACCTTATGACCAACGGGCTTCTCTCTGACAAACAGTATGGGTTTCGCTTCACCAGGTCTACTGCTGATATGCTAACGACCATTACCGAGTACATATACCAGGCACTCGACAAGAATGGTGAAGCCCGAACCGTTGCCTTGGATATCTCCAAAGCATTCGACAGGGTCTGGCATGCTGGCCTCTTGTGCAAACTGCGGAGCTATGGGATAACTGGACATCTGTTTGACCTCATCCAGTCCTTCCTCTCTAACCGCACATTAAAGGTGGTATTAAATGGGCATGCCTCCCAAAACTACCAGACGAACGCGGGCGTCCCTCAAGGTTCTATCCTAGGTCCCACGCTATTTCTGATCTACATTAATGATCTCCCCGTCACCATTAGATCCCAAGTTGGCATGTATGCCGACGACACAACAATCTACTCTTGCATCGATCAGAAACCAGGTCTGGACGACAAAGTGAACCTCGCTGCCGCACTTGAAAGGGACCTCCAATCCGTAGTGACCTGGGGTAGGAAATGTTTGGTAAATTTCAATGCCTCCAAAACAAAGCTGTTATCAACTAACCACCATAGACAATCGCATCTACCTCCCATTAGCATGGGACAGTCTAGCCTCCCAGAGAGTAAAATACTACGCCTCCTTGGCCTTACACTCTCGGCGGACCTCAAATGGAATGACTATATTGAATCCATTGCCAAATCTGCTGCTATGAAAGTCGGCTCCCTGTGCAGGGCCCGGAAATTTTTCCCACCTGAATCTATTCTGCACATACACAAATCTACCATCCGCCCGTGTATTGAATATTGCTGCCATATCTGGTCGGGTGCCCCTGCTGCTCTCCTTGGGCTTCTTGACAAAATACAAAGGAGGATCTGTAACGTGGTTGATACTGACTTGGCAGACCGGCTGCAGCCGCTCTCACACCGGCGTGATGTAGCTTCCCTGTGCCTCTTCTACAAGTACTTTCATGGCTTCTGCTCCGATGAGCTTAGATCACTGGTGCCGCCTAAGCAGGAATTTACACGAGATACTAGATTAGCAACTAGGCCCCACCCTTTTACAGTTAAACAAATAAGATGTAACCGTAAATTCTACTCCAACAGCTTCTTTTCTCGCGCTTCCCGCCTGTGGAACTCCCTTCCACAAGTCTGCTTTCCCGACAGTTACAATCTCCAGGTGTTTAAATGTAGGGTCAATAGACACCTCCTATCACACTAACTCCCAACAATTCTCACAACACTCTCATCTACCCAACCCTCATTCTCGGTATCCTCACCCGCCTATCACCCACCCTCTGTTATTTCCTATATTTAATCAGCCTTTCTCCACTCTACGTAGCCCCCTGCACAGTAGTGGCAGTGACATGCCTTGCTCGGGGTGAAACGCTTATAAAAAAAAAAAAAAAATCCTTCCCAATGACATCGGCTCTGAACTTGGTATTTACACTAATGTCATCACCATTTATTTCTCTTTGTAGCAAGGCTGATCAATCCGACCACACGAAAATATAGCCGATGTCAAAAAACTACCGTGGTTAACCGATGCAAATGTTGGCTTGTTAATTTTAACGCCTCTAAAACCAAACTCATCTGAGAGAGCCCTTTCAACCTTCTATAAGCATGGCTGAAACTAATCTTAAGGAAACGGACACGTTGCACCATCTCTGGCTAAGTTACTCGTCTGACAGGAAGTGGAAAATTCTATTAAAACCTTTACTCGATAAGCGAAGAAAGTTGGTTTTCTATGTCGTATGAGAAACTTTTCTCTACAGAAACTATCATACATATTATTCATCTATTATTAGTTTATGCGGATATAATTAATATTATCGGCCTTCATTTAGTGGCTCGGTTTCAGTCTTTTTATAAATTCCGTAAGATTTCCTCTACAAATTATCTCACTGCTATCAGAAGAAATATTTAGTGGGTTTAAATGTAATTTAGTAAATTATTTATTTTCTTTTATAAAACATTCTAAACCTTTTCCGTAAATACTTTCTTGGCAATTGTTCGGATGTTTTCTTCGCTATGGTACAGAAACTTTTAAAAATTTAAGTGAAGTATTTTACTGGAATCGAGATTTCATCAATTTACAGTTGAGTTGGCTGTATTTAGTCGTAAATTTCTCGCTCATTGAATGTCCTAACTCCGTTTTTTAAGTCAGCTTTAATCTTCAAAAATTTAAGTGCAATGTCAATCCCCATCAACTGTCCTCCTGATTACTATTTTTTCTTTCCGCTGATTGTCATTCCTAACTCTTCCAAGCTCAATAACCAATTATGTCTTAGTGGTTTTACTACCTTGCATTTAGTGAAAGCAAATAAAAAACATTAGTCTGAGGTTCTTTTATGTTTAATCGACGAGAACAACACTTTTGTTATCGGTGTTTACTACAAGAACGTAATGCACATAAAGTTTTCAATCGTTATTATATTTCGTTATTCCTATTGTAGTTTAACATACTGTAAATTGTAGCATACATGTTGAGTTTTTAAGTCTCAATATGTTTTTCAATCCTAGGAGTGACTTATACGGCGGTAAAATTGCACAAACCTTATCTAGCGAGTTGTAAACAAATAGGGCAACACACTTAAGATCTACTGTACACTACTTAACTTACATCAAGCAGGCTGTTCTAAATGCATCTCCTTAAAAATTGTGTTTGCTTAAAATATTTAGAAAGTTATCACATATATTAATATAGAATAATCAAATGATAACACATCTTCAGTAGTCTGTTAACGCTTCAACACGCACCGCGTCCGACAATTATACACTAACTGCAAACATTATAAGAAATGCCTTTTAAACTCAGGAAGCCATTTACATAACTATGTACGATAAGCCTTTCGACAGTGTGTTGTGGAGTAGTTTTTGCACAGAAGGTTATAATCGTGCTATGTCGTTCGCTAATCGAATTAACGTACCCAAAATGTTAAGAACTTGATATCTTTCACTGAAAGCTGACTCCTTTGTATTCGGCTAACTGCCGACTAATATCAAATGCCTTAGTCCAACTATGTTCAAACTGGAACTAACTAGTAGTTCTACGTAACTCCAATAGAACACTAAAAAACTCTCTAGAACTTCTAAGAACACACAAGAAATTTCCAAGAATTTCTCCGATAACTTACTGTTAACTCCTATTAATAGTAGGGAGAGTCCATTATCTGAGGAATAGGTTTGTTTCACCATAACACAGTGTAAAGGGCACAGAAATTTATAGCTTGCTGCAGGAAGTTAGTAGTATCACTGGGTGTTTCAGAAATCACCGATACATAAATCGGATGAGTTATTTTATTTTACAATGACATCGATACTAGCTGAACATGAATGCTCGTTTTTTGCGATTGACATATGCTATCTACCCCCCCCCGATTAATATGCTAGAATGCTAGTTAAGCATCACATGATCAGAAAGCACAGATAGTAGCCGATTCAGGGGGCAAATAAGTCAATTACTTCAAATTTACGATCAGAATAACTTAACTAAAGGTGAAAACAATTGAGGTTGACTTTTGAAGATATTTAGAGGTATCGGCCTGCCAGAAATAACTCTTTGTTGAATTTTTAATAAGTACCTCGAATTAAAAAAAAATACTAGTAGTAGATTGGATTTCCTTTCTTATCGCACGTTCCAAGCTCCTCCCGCTTCTCTTACACAGGAGAAGATACTCAACTATCGTTTCCTATCTAGTAAGAGGTTCCAGGTTCTTTCTCTCTACTCAAACCTTAACAGTGGTATTGTCACTGCTAGGTATTTATGCCAGCACCTACACTGAGGCCAGAATATGCAGGATTTTGCACCAGATTCCTTTCAGCATATGTCATAGTTGACAACCGACAGTTGCTTCTACTCTATATTTCTCTTTACTAGAATAACTCATCAAGATTATGATCGCTCAAAGATATAAAACTGAACAAGCTCAGCAAAAAACAAAAACAAAAACAAAAGCAAAACAAAACAAAAAAACAACTTAACAGCTCAAAATGTCTTTTTTTATCTGTATCTGTAGTGTTCATAGCAACTTTGGTAGCTTGAAACTTTCTTCTTTCAAAAAGCCCCCATACATCCTAGCTCTCTGTAAAAATATTATTTAATTGGAGTAGATAGATCTATCTATCGCCCGGTTCACACTCCACCCATGTCTATTGAACAGGTTAAGAGGCTCACCCCTTGTTCCCTGTTTAGGATGTGGTTTCCGGCTTTCTCTTTTCCAATCTTTTCACTTTTTTTTTCAATTAGAGTAGATAGATCTATCTATCGCCCGGTTCACAGTCCACCCATGTCTATTGAACAAATTAAAAGTCTCATCACTTGTTCCCTGTTTAGGATGTGGTTTCCGGCTTTCTCTTTTCCAATCTTTTCACTATTACGTAGCCCCCTGCACAGCAGTGGCGTTACCGCCTTGCTCGGGCTGATACGATGAAAAAAATTATTTGCAATCTTCTCTTCTGATGTCTTGCTTCTTGGTAACCGTCCTCTGTAAAGGAAAAACTCTCATGTCTCCATTTATAGCCTCACGAGAGATCCTCTCTTGTGTTTCCAGACCATTCTAACATGTGTCACCATCTCTCTCGACTAAAATCTGTCGGCTGTCTTTATTTTTCTATCGCTCCCTTTTCTATCATAACTATTAATTTGTAGATACCTTTTGGATAATTTCCCTACACTCATTCGCAAATATATTTGTGTTCGTTGAATTTAATACTCACCATGTTAGGAGTTTTAACCACAACGTCACTGATCTCACTGACATCGAATCTATGAAGTTTTCAACCACTTTTCAACCTGTTATTCATCTCGAGGTTCTTGACAAAATCTAAAAAAGGATTTTCAATATAATCTATCATCTAGACTTTAGTCAATCTTTAACCAACGTGATGCGGCTTTGCTCTTTTTTTTATTCTACAAATATTTTCACGACAATTGCTCTGACGAGTTTTTTTCTCTGGTGACCTGATTGTATGAATTTAAGTGTGCTACTAGATTGGCGTCATAGTCGCACTCGGTTCCCGTTTATATTGTTAAATATAAACTTCGTCTTTAAACGTCTCTTTTCACACACTTTCCACTGGTGAACCCCTCTTCCGTTTAATTGTTACCTTGACAGAAACAAGATCTGATATTTAAAATGCAACGTCAATTGCTATAATTTTGTCTTCTTGAACACTGGTTATCTTTACCACAGTTCCCCTAGTCATTTTTCAGATGGTAATACCATTCGAACTAATAGCGACCTTTGTTACAAGGGGTGAAATAATTAAAAAAATCAATATACCAATACTATCAATAATGTAGCTTGTATTATGTACAATGCATGGAATTAATATTTACAAGACCAATAAAATCAATAATGTCGCTTGTATGGTTTACAATGCATGGAATTAATGTTTACATTAGTTTTCATCATAAAATTCGTCGAATTTTAAAGGTTCGCGAGGTTATGCCTGTACAATATACGCTACATATCGGTTTGTATTGTAAGGTGTTTCTAATGCAAAACATTTCAAAAGATATTCTGGTTACTTTTTCAATATAAGAAAATTTGTGACTTGTAGGTTATGTACAAAATGTGTCTTAATTCCAAATGCAAATATATTTTAATTATTCTCATTACATTTCAACTGATTTTGTATTAGGACGCATTGTACACTCGTAATATTTGAGTGAACATTCAACCAACTGATGAATATTCATGAACGTTCTCAAAATGTACATGCTTTAATAAAGTAATGACACCATCGCCCCGGTCTCTCTCTCTCTCTCTCTCTCTCTCTCTCTATATATATATATATATATATATATATATATATATATATATTATGTACAGCATAATAGGATAAAAAATTCTACATTTCCGTGATAATTTTCTTCAGAGGACGAAAATAAAATTTTCTTCTTGCTCTTCTTTAATATCTATTTATCTATCTGTCTATCCAAAACATTTTTCACCGTTTTAAATTTTGTATCAAATGAATATTTATTTTTGTCTTATAAATGTAAGCCTCGTTATTTTCCAACGATCCCTGCTATAGTTACAGCATTTATCGTGCATTATATATGCAATATCTGTTGAGGTCTAAATGATATATATTCTTAGATAATTGGGTATACACTGAATATTACAGCGTCTTTTTTAATTATGCTATTTGATAGTTTTTTTTTATTTATATATGCATGAGACAGTCGTATGAAATCTGCCAGTAGCAGTTACAAGCAGAAAATGTGATGATCAACCGTATAAATGTATATGCGTAGGCAAACTCTTTTTTACAAGTTCGAATTTTTAATAAATGTTAGGAAGTCTCCCATGAACAACAGTTTTAAATTTAATTTTAAAATAGTTTCGCTCAATAAAACGTATTCCTTGTTAGCAGTCAGAAAAACACTATTGCCCCTACACGCAACCGTAATAATAAAACACAATATTCTGTAACAGAGGACATTACATTGCGATCGCAATACAATAGAAGAAAGACCAATAGATTATAATAAATACTCTGGCCTACTCGATTCCCATCAATTGTTATCGTCGGCGCCTCGCGAGTTATATAGATGAATAATTTTTTCTTTCGCATTCAACATTCGACTCTACCGTTCGCCTTTTTCATTTGTATTAAGTTCATAGACACGCCACGTGCCAACCCCACCATCAAAATCATTCTTGCTGACGTTCTTTGTAAATGGAAAAACGGTGTTCTCGACTTGAAATGAAGTCATATAAAAAATCGAACAGAATGCTTAATTTGACTAGATTGAATGGGATGGGCGGGAAAATTCGTTGAAAAGTTTGGCAATTTTTCTAGTGTTTTAATGCCGACAATGTGTGCCTGCATTCCCCTGAAGGACATGATTATTCTATGTGTGGCGGGCGAATAGCGTAAAAAGCAGAGTTAATTTATTTTATATCATTATTGATTGCCTCAAACGAAAGACAATTGTTCTGTTACATTTTCATATATCTTACGGAAATCATTTCAAACTTTATATCAAATATTTTACATGGAATATGAACATAAATCCGAAGAACATGCAGGTTGACATTTAATAAGTAATCAGAAAATAATTTATAATTTTAATCTAATTCACGTAATTATTATTAATGTTTATCACTATAATGATTTATGTTTTCACTTTAGAATTACATGCAAATACAAATGTGTCTATAGACTTTGAAGTAAATATTTAATAAATAATTAAGAAATATCTCAAATATTAAAATGTATGACTCTAAATAACTGCTTTCGCTCTAATCTCAATATTCCCAATGCTTTTGAATACTGGGAATTACTGATTAACTCTCCGATTAATTTTTAATAAAGGTACAGTTGTTAAAGAATTTTGCTTGCAAATTCTTTCTCATTAGGTCAGATTACAGAGGAGCTATTTCTTTTGTAAAGGATTCTAATTTTAGATGTAGATGTTCACACGGAAATTCATGTTAAAAATTCATAGAGTTTATGCCTCATGTTTTAGAGAAAACTAGGTCACATTCGCTGGTATATAAGCATGTCTTTCGGTCAACATTTGCTTTTTACTCTCGATAGATAGTCATATTAGTGGCAGTTTTAAATCATTTCACCGCAAGCAATGCATCAAATACGGAAAGGGTTACTGGCAGTATGAGAAAATGAGAAAAAAATTTTAAAATTCAAGAGAAAAGACGAAAATATATAAATTAGGAAGACATAAATATTAGTTTTATTTAATTATCAAATTTGTATTGAAAGCAAGAAGTTGGAAAAATACGAGAGAAGAAACTGTAAACATTGTTATATTGAGATATTTAAACTGCACAATTATGAGATATTTCTATCAATCTAATAAATCTGCGCTTATACTCATATGTTTTGATACAATAGAGAAAAGTGTAAAAGAATAATGACCATGAGATTATTAAAAGGAAAACACAAGAGTAGATAGGTTACCGCGGTGGGATAATAGATGAAAACAATGTAACAGGTCAAAACAAAAATGTTGTAGATTATTCATTGAATATGTGTATATTTCTGAGATGAGATAATATTCACAATATTTACATTATTTGGACTATTGTCTTGATAATCGTTAACATTTTTAAAAACGTTTCGGCCGTTGCAAACTCCGGCCATCACAAGTTCCCAGGAATTTCGAACCGAACCTTTTATTACGATCACTGGGGTATGTCATTCTCATTCTTTGTACGAATCTTCTTCTGGTAGTAATGAGATATCTCCATTTAACCCGATTCTCTAAGCTATTTGTTCATCACTGCTGCAGCCTGGTATTGAACTCACACTTTATTTAGGCCAATTCACTGGAACTGGCTAACACCTATATACACTAGGATATGTGTCCTTGAGGGCTAAGAGTTCGGTTCGATATTCCTAGTATATGAATACATTTGGAGCGTACAATAGTCGAAACGTCGTAAAGATTTCAACGAAGATGAAGAAAATCGTTCAAGTAATGTAAATAGTGTTTCTTTGGAGGTTGTCAAGGATATCTAGATCTATCGCAGGAGTACCAAATCGGATGTCCCATCAATATTCAAAGCAATGATGAGTGATAAATTAAAACAGTATGCAAGATAGATTTGTCGAGAGAAATTGTCCAGCAAAATATCCTAGTCCCTCGAACAATTTTCACTTAGCAATAAAATTGAAACCAACAGAATATTCCATATCGTCCACAGATATTTTTTCATCCATGATTAGTCTTTGGTAACTCCCTCTAATCACAAATAATAATTTTGTGATTTTTTTTATTAACATTGCAAATTTATCTATCATTAAAATATCAATCTCTTGAAAGAAAGTGTACGTCAGTTGAGATGAAAGGTAGGTTTCGAATGCATATATCTTCCCTTTTACCACATTCTGACAGAATATTTGCTTTAAAACGGTTGGGCCGCGTTTTCTTAAATACAACTCTGCTTCCATTTCGAAGACCTGGTGGATCTTGATTTTTTGATAATGGTATTGGAACACTGACTTTGACGTCTATTTATGTGGTAGTCCGCATAGATTTAATGAGTTGAAAACTTCGAATGGTTAAATCCGTGTCCCTGACGTATCTATAATTTTATAACTTGGCTTATAAGAGTGAAACTTTCTGTGAATAATATACAGAAGATCAAATTTAATGGAGTTTACTGTAATGTTTTTTGTAGACAACATTGCTCTCTCAACGATTTGTGACTCAGAGAATTTTCATAAATATTTGAAAAGACATTGGTCAGTAATTACCGTCAGAATGCGCCACAATATCTATTGCTTTGATGTTTAAGAAACCCTCATTTTACAAAAGAGTTCCTCGTTTCCAAACGAATAATAATAATTTGCATAAACTCTTCAGATATTCGATCAGCAGTCAGAAATGCCCTTAATTTTATTTTCCGTTTTAAGATGTTGGCAAAGACTGGAGCATTTCAGGCATGTTCAAATTTCATCAGATTTTATTTTTTGATATAATTGAAAGTGTTTGCCTGGACTGTCTTTATGAGACAATGGTGACACCTACCATCAGAGATTGATTGTTTCTCATATTTGTTAACATTCGAACAATAACCTCTACATCACAGTTATGCATCGTATCAAACAAAGGTAAAGTGTAATTTTGGATGCAGCATGCACAGTTCTACGAACTGCTTGTAATGTTCAAGTTAGATTATATGAAGTTTCTCTCAGACATTATATTGTTTATTGGTTATCCTCACTTTTGATCGCTTGTAGAATTACAAATTTTTGTTATTAATCACCACTTACGACCAAAATTCGATTTTAAATATAAATTAACGCAGAATTATACATGTTTGGACAGTAATCACCAACATTATCATGATATATGAAGTGTGTCTGATAGAGAAGTAATCTTTAAATTTTTTTCATAGGAATTTACGTTGTTGATTAGTAAAGTTTTATAAGAATAGTAAAAAAATATCGAATACTTTCTGAAGCCTCTAAAAGTGTTGAATCACATTATCATCCTCAAGCAGAGAGCTTAAAGTGCATTCTTCTCTGTAATTTGTTTAAGCAATTCCATCAACCTTCCGAATGTCCTCAATTGATACAGGAAGGTCCCCAAATGATACCATTCATGCGAAAATATATAAAAAACTTTCCTGTTAATTTGGATGCACTTTGTATGCATAATCAATTGTGCTATCGATCTGATATCTGAATTGTCTTCAACTGAAGATCCGCTTTTTTTAGTCCAATTTTACTTTATTTTTTCCACGTGTAATATGATGGGACATTTTGGTAATGCTCGTGAAAATGTATAATTATTTCCTGTTGATTGGTATGTACTGTATATAGACAAACAATATGCTTCCTAAACTGATATATATTCTGACTTCAACTGGAGATCCTTTTTTTTCTTCCACATGTTATATGATGGGTCCTGGTTTTAATATAATGTTCTGGCAAATGAGTCATATGCTGTTGATTTCTATGCATAGTATCTACATGACAACTGATCTATCAAATCTGATAAATAAATTGCATTCAACTGGAAATCCACTTTTTTCTGCTTCTTATTTGATTTTTTGTAATACGATGGAAACTGGTGGTAATATAATCTTCTGAAAAAAAGGAAAATGTTCTTATTGATTTGGATGCAGAGTATATAGCCCTACTATCTAATCTGAGATATGAATCACTTTCAACTGGAGATACTCCTTTTATTCTGTTCTAATTCTTACTTCATTAATTCTACGTGTAATAAGGTGGAACGTCGTATGATATATTATTCTGGCAAATACATAAATTTTCTTTTGATTTTGATCTGGTTTATATAAACGACCAACTGTGCTATCAAATCTTATATCTAAATTGCTTTCGAATGGATATCTTCCTTTTCTTCTTGTATATTTATTACTTGCTTTACTTCAAATGTACGGTGACTGTTTATTACATGTACCTGTCGATCTAGTAAGTTACTGATTGACAGAATATTTTTTGATACATATGAACTTTAGGTGCAGTTTATTTTAGTTTTCTACCTCTTGAAACACCCACTGTGTAAAGTTCTTTTTTATTAACGCATATTTTTATTCGATATTGTTACTAATTAAATATAAAAAAACGGTATTTTTATAAATCTTCGTTTTAAGCCTGTTATTTATCAATTTATTTAATAGTGTAAGTAAGTTGGGTAGTTATACATTTAGATAAATCAGTAAGCTATTTTCCTGTAATAAGATTTCCTCAAATAGATTGACAGGTATTTCAAAGGTTGTCTAACACAGAATTATGTTTTTATTTTCTCATTGAATATCCACCCCATAATTCCTAACCCTTCAATATTAATTATGAAACTTTTTACTCATTTATACGAATTTATTCATAAAAATGGGAATATTTGAGAGTGAATGAGGATATATTTATGCATGCGTGGTTTTGCGTCTGGCTGGGCGCGGATGTGTGTGTGTGTATAGATGAGTATAGTATATGTTTGGTTTTTCAGTAAATAGACTTACTTTTTGATGCTCGTTCTCTGCACCGAAATTCGTATACAGTTTTATCCACTCTATTTATAGATAGAAGAGGCCAGAATTTCAGATTCGTTCATGTCTCGGTTAAATTTGAGCATGCTGCTCGCTGATTTCCGGATATTCAGGGTTCCAAAATCTCTCTTGAAGCCATATGAATCAACATTTGGTATTTTTGCACAACTCTTTGTGCAGCATTTCATCGCCAACAGCAGAGTAACCTGAGTGTAGTTAAATCTGATGTTGGAAAAAACCGAAACTTTTAAGGATACCATAGAAACACCACTGAGGATGTAGCTGTGGTTATCTTACATATGTATTTCTAAAATGGTATTAATACAGTGATCTGTCAAATGAATAATTTTAACATAGTGTGAAGAAAACTATCAAAATTATTTCATTGTTTCTACTTTATCTAATACAGTTAGAAAATAAGCATTCTCTTCATTTTCAAGTTGTACTGATAATTGTTGGAATATATTTCAGAAAGTTTTGTTGTTATTTGTATATTGATTTTTCTGGTAATTACTGATTTCATCTGAATCAATTTGATGTTCGAGAAAGCAGACAGAACTAAATTAGATCCTTTGTTTTCCTATCTTCATAGATACTTGATAGATTTCTCAATATTGCAAACTTTGAATTTGATGTGAGTTGCAAATATTTTCAAAAGAATTTTACAGTAAGGGACAGTCTTTCTATTACAGACTTAACTGTATTTCTTGAATTCTATTATCTGTAGCTTTTGTTGTATTTTTTATGAATATCCATCTTCACCAGTCTCTGTCTTTTGCGAGAAAGCCTCTGTGATATTTCTTGGTACACATGATATCTTTCATACAGAAAGAATTGCTATTTTTGTAAGTTTTTTAAGCTGTGTCTTTTCAAAACCTGTAAAGAAAGCCTGTTGTTTTGCAATTACAGAATTTAAAATTTTTTTTTACATGATAAACGAATTTTATCCAGATACCTTCCAGGGAAAAATACTCAAATTAATGTTTATTAAAACTTCGTCAGTGATTTAAAAAAAGAAAAAAAAAACACGACAGAAACTGTTATTTTCAATTGTTTTAAGTTTTTTTAGGCATGTCAAGTGCATTAAAAATATAGTATTGTGAAAACTATTGTACGTATGCCTAAAACTGTAATCAGGTAGCGATGTGTTTTCGAGTTTCTTTATCTGCATAATGAGAGTTATGTCTTCATATCTGTGCTGTCAGTTTGCGCAGCAGAGAATCGCATCATTCGAATTTCTGGCTGATATCTTAATGCATGTGTTCATCATATTAGATAGATATAAGTTAGATTCTTTGTAAATGGTTTAAAAAATGGACACGTAATGATTTAGATGTGTGTTTATTGTTGGCAATAGCGTTAAGTTTTCACTGTATTTTCTCCATAAAGAATTATATTATACTTTACCATGATATGTATAGAATATTTATCATTTTGTTGCATTAGTGGCATCAAAGTTATTTCAGTTATGTATCATGTATGTACAGTTAAATGCGTTGATGTGTCTAAATGCTACTGATTCTAAGAATTTCAGAAAAAGCCAAGCAAGAACTCGACTGATAGGTGTATCAATAGTTATGCCGAATTTTCGTTGTAGAAAATATTGTAAAAATTGAAATTGTGTTATATAGCCCTCTTGTAGAGTATGCATTTATGATGAAACCTTGTTGGGATAATGGTGCTGGAACAAACGATGTTTGGACGAATGTTGTCGAATCATAAACTCCCGCAAATCCGGAGATTCTCATCATCACTACGACGACGATTATTGTTAAACTTCTAAAACAATGCGGATTGCATCGACGGCGATACTTAAAACTGAAACTGAAAGTCATTTCTTCAAAATGTCTACGATAACTATCAAATCGTCGGGGACCAGACTTCCATACTACAATTTTCACATTCTTCTGCGATTCAAATTTCATAACGTCGGGGATTACCTCTCAACCCGACCTTAACGGAACTCTTTTTCTCCGTCTTTTTCATTGTCCACCTTAGTCGAAATTAATAATCTCCAACAAATCGGAAACAAAGGATTCAACCCAAAATGTAAATAAAATATAATCTTATTTTATTATCCGTTTTTACACAAGCTGGAGACCTGCCGTGAAAGAGGAGGTTCTTTTGTGCTGAGTTGTCAGCACCCTTGCATACAAAAAGGACCCGCTTTGATTCTGGGAACAATGGGCCTGATTGGTATATCAGGTTTGTGTTTTTTGAGTAAGTAATATAGTGTGTGTTTGGTATGTTTGTATTGTATGAATCAGGCCAGCATTTGTTTTCATATTTCAATTTTTTTTAACTATTCTGTTGAACCTTCGTATCTTTGTTTGCACATGTTTTTTGTACTTGTTGTCGTTACTTAGTAGAAATATTATTCAAATGTTGATGTCCATTATAACTATCTTGCCTAATTTTTGGATGGGTTTATGATGTATTTTTGGTTTCCTGAATAAGTTTTTTTTATTACTCATAAGTATGTTCTGGCGGGCATAGATTCATTGGTGTTTGTGAGGGTAAGTACTAATATATCTTGTACAAACATTTCTTTTCTTTCTTTTTTTTCAAAGTCGTTGAATGCCTTTAGGTTAAGGTTGTGACAGTGTCATTATTTTTAATCCAGTGGTAAATTTCAGGACAAAACTTAACGATTCTATTTCGGTAAGAGAAAGTTTTATGTTTTTTTAACATGACAAAATATAACGGTTATGGAAAATGACGCATTCGCCGGGTATTGGAAATAACTAGGGAATTTATTATTGTAGAAACATGAGTACAGTGAACAATTGTGGATATTGAATAACAATGTGGTTATAGAGAGCCTGGCGAAGATCTGCACGCCATGTTATTGACTTCTCCCGGAAGTCCCTACTTGTTGTCTCCCTGCATAGTCCAGGGGAGATAACTTTGACCCCTTTTATGGCGGTCCTAATACCTCCTCTTTTTCTTTAAGAAGGCAATCTGCTGTAACGAGCACACGTGGGGCTAATTTGTAAGTGTTTCACTTTAGTTCCATTCCGCTTTAGACGGTTTTTTTCTAGGTTCTGCATTGCTTTCGTTTATTTTATATATCGACCATACCACTTGCCTGTTCGACAGGTAGTATAGCCGGTAGTTCAACTGTGTCCACTAGTAAGTACAGTGGAATATTCGACTTATTGTTTGTTTTAGTGTTGTTGGTGTATCTAAGACGCAATTGGTTTTTGTGTCGTGCCCAGAATTCATCTCCAACTTATACATTATAGACAAAACGGTCTTTTTTTCTTGTGGATGGTACCTGGTGTTCATTTTGGTTGCCCAGGCCTGTAACTCCTCGCAAACACTGGTGTACCTGCTGACAGTGGTCGATCTGAATTCTGGCATATACCCTGTTTTTCTTGTTTCTTTTGATGCTGCTTTGCTAACCAAACTGAGTGGGATGTCAAGAAGACCCAGTAGCTCAATAAAATCAAGTCCCAAAAGTTTGTGCTGGGAATTCGAAATGTATATGATCCCAGATGCTGTCTGCTCCACAATCCTGATTGTTGCTGGCAGTTCGCATGTAATATGGATACAATTCCCAGAAGCACTCCGTGCTACATGTTTTGTAGGTTTAAACTGAGGTCTAGCTATACTTTTCCACTTTTCTCTGGGAAACAAGAGATATGTCTGATGCTGTGGCTATCAGACTGTTTGTGACTTATGTTTTTTGTTTTTTGATCGCTTCTGCGTTGTTTTGCATTATTTCACACTGACGTTATTTTGTGTGTCCACGAAATAAGACATGTAAAATCCACATTCTGAAATTCTCCACTCAATGAAAAAAAATTCTACTTGTCAGTTTCCTTTCGTTCCAATCCTCGAGGTGAATATCTCCACGTGCTGCATCGTTTTGTTATGATTATAACATGACAAAATAAAACGGTTATGGAAAAATGACACATTCGCCGGGTATTGAAAATAACTAGGGAATTTATTATTGTAGAAACATGAGTACAGCGAACAGTTGTGGATGTTGAATAACAATGTGGTTATAGAGAACTTGGCAAAATTCTGCACGCCAGGTTGTTCGCTTATCCTGGAAATCCTTTCTTCTTGTTGTCTCCCAGCATGGAACTATTAGCTGGGGAATGGACTCTCGTTGAATGGTCCAGGGGAGATAACGTTGACCCCTTTTATGGTGGGCCTAATAGAAAGTTTGATTTTGGAGATGTTGTAGACGACATTTGGATTAACGATGTCTTTATATTTGCTGCTGTTGCATTGGGTGGGAAGCATGTTAACATTTTTTTTCTAATTGGTCTATACATTGTTGAATTTTTCTTTTTGTTTGTGTTCTTGTGCGCACTTAATCTTTTATTCATGGATATGATTGAGAAAGATATCATTTGTGTTTTCCTTACTTTAAAAGTATATATATTAAACTTCACAAACTTACATAGACATAAATTGTATATGGTTTTAATGCACATCACACATCTCTGACCAATGAGAACTGACCGAAATAAAATTGAAAGTACTAGATATTTTCTTTTTGTCTGTTATCATTTAAATCTTTGACGAAACTTTTATAAAAATGTCTTATATTGATATAAATACGTTTCGTATGTGTTCTATATTTTATCATACTTTTTGAGACCGATCCATATTCTATTTGCATTTATTTTTAATATATATATATATATATATATATATATATATATATATATATACACTTTCTCCACTGCTATGCGTTATTGTGGCATTGATCTGGTTGATCACTTGCCTATTATCCTGTTTTTAATCACTTGTTTTTGAGAATAAGTATCAAGGTCTTGACGGCGTCGTGTCTGCGGCTTATGATTTTTCTGAAAAGCAGGATCGACATTCTTATTTGAACAGTATGATCACTTTTTAGCTGAATAAGAAAACAATGCAAGTGTACATAACTACTGTGTTTTCTTTTGTATTAATATTGAGTTGAAATTAATGAATAATTCACAGCCTTACCACCACTGCTTCATAGCCAGCCTACATATATTTCTGCCCATCCTCGTAATAAATGCAACCGCAGCAAAGGAAAGCAGTGGTTAATTCAAATAACTGGTTTGTGTAAATGTACGTGGGATAAGTTGGATAAAGCTAATTAATGAAACACATTTTATGAAATTGTGGACACTTATATATACGAAAGACCTAAAGATTAATGTCAAACAAAATCTGGGGGGAAACTACTGAAGATTGTTAAAGGTATTTAAAATGTTGTATAAAAACATAATTGAACTATTGCGTTAATGGAATGACTCAACGTTGTCTAATATTTTATAGTTTCTCCAAACGAGATTTCGTATTCATACATTTCGTAGTATTCTAAATTTAGTCATATTCTTTTACTGCTGGTAAAAATAGAAAAAAGAAAATCTCAAAGACCTCAAAGCAATCGGACAAAATCTGAAGAAAATATCGACAGAATTATTTATGTAAGATTAAATAAAGATATGATGAACTGTCAAACTTATCTTTTTATTACCCAAGTTAATGTTTGCTATATTATAGTATATTGCTGCAAGTTTAAATAACAAGATATAGGCAAACATTTTCAGAGTGTCTAATGAAATCCTGAATTATACTGCATCCAAAACCTAACCTTCGGCACTATTCCAGAAATTTGGGACACAGACGGATGCTTAATTTGCCAAAGTACACGTAGAATATTTCTTAAAATTCATTCTCATTTGAACACAGAGTGATAAATGAAATAATATTAGGGAAAAGTTTGAAAAATAAATCATTAAAAAAGAATTGACGTAAAGGATCATCCATAATAATCTACCAGGAATTATTTTTCCCGATGAAAGTCAATTTGTAGACATTTTTTTAATCATTTCACCCCGAGCAAGGCAGAAATGCCACTGATGTGAGGGGGGCTACATAACTGTAAAAAATGAGAAAAGAGTGAGGAGTACAAACTAGTTCGAAAGGAGGAATAGAACGCTGAGAATACAGGTGCGGTGACAGACACATAGTTGGAGAGAAAGGGAAGGTTATACGGGGGTGGGGAGAGAGCTACAGTACAGTTGTTAGTAGATGAGTATTGACTTTGCATTTAAATTTCTGGAGGTTGTAGCCGTCAGGAAAGCAAGAATATGGGAGCGAGTTCCACAGGCGGGAAGTGCGAGAGAAGCTGGAGGAGTAGAATTGCCGTCTGCATTTGGCTAACCTGACTGTGAATGGGTGGGACCCAGTTACCAGTCTGGTTGCACGAGTAAACACCTGTTGAGGAGGCACCAGTGACTTAAGTTCGTCCGAGCAGAAGCCATGAAAGTATTTATAGAACAGACAAAGGAGGCCACATTTCGGCGGTGGGGAAGTGGCTGCAGTCGAGCCGCCAGGTCAGTACCTATCACATTACAGACTCTCCTTTGGAGCCTGTCAAGAACACTGAGGACAACGGCAGGGGCGCCTGACCATAAATGGCAGCAGTATTCCAAGCACGGACGGATGGTTGACTTGTATATATGCAGGATGGATTCAGGCGGAAAAAAAACATCCTGGATCGACATAGTGACCCAACCTTCTTAGCAGTAGATTTTGCTATGGATTCAATATATTTGAGGTCTGAGGAGAGGATAAGTCCGAGGAGGCGTATTGTATTGCTCTCAGAAAGAATCGCTTGGTCCATGCTTATGGGAGGCAGGAGAGGTTGCCTGTAATGGTTGACAGACAACAGCTTGGTCTTACATGAATTGAAGTTGACAAGCCACTTCTTGCCCCAGTTCACCACAGAGTGTAGATCCCGTTCAAGGTCAGCAGCGAGATTATGTCTGTCCGCCACGATAGTTTTCTTACTGGTGCGGGAGTATATTGTAGTGTCAAACTTGAGCTTATTGTATTGTTGGAGTAAGACAATCTTTCACTAATCGTAATAACTGAGAGTTTATTAATCAACGGAATACAGAGTCCACTACTGGCTGTCATATGTATATTAGGCAACAATAATCACGTCATTCTCAATATTTAGTGTCGCAAAAGATAAAGTTTCGTCAAAGACACCGGAACACGGAACGCCATATTTAGGATGAGGATGCTCTCCAAAAAGGTCATACAAATGAAGAAGAACTTGAAGCCATGTTTTATCGATTATGCAAAGGCATTCGACAAAATACGCCAAAGAATCGATGGAGATGCTCAGTAGCCACGACATATTTGGGAAAGACATAAGAGCAATTAACAATCTTTAATGGCAGTAAACTGCCTGCATACGGACAGGTAACGAAATCAGCAGATATACAAATATAAAAAAGGGTATAAGACAAGGATGCGTCTTTTCACCGGATCTTTCAACTTGTACAGCGAGAATATTTTGACGACCCTAGATGTTATGCCAGGATTTGTAATCAGGGGCCATAATTTGAATAACATACTGTACGCAAACTATACAGTGCTGTTTGCAGACACGCAAAGGAAACTACAACACCTCTTACAGAAGATAGTTGAAGAGAGTGACAAAAAAGACTACATATAAACTGCAAGAAATACGAATGCATGGTCATCACCAAAAAGAGCAACCCAAAATTCCAAATGCATTTGGAAGATACTAAAATCAAGCAGGTACAAAAATTTAAATACCTAGGAAGTGTTCCAACAGAAGACGGAAAGTGCAACACAGAGATCCAAAGGCGAACTGGCATGTCGAAAGACTCATTCCAGAAGCTGAGTAAAGTACTAAGAGACAGGAAACTTTCACTAGAAATAAAGAACAGAATACCGGATTGCTGGAAGCAGCTGTAATGTATTTCTACAGAAGGATGCTGTGGATATCGTGGACCGAGCATGTGAGCATTGATGAGGTTTAGGAAAGGATGTAAACAAAAAGGAATATTTTGCATTAGGTAGACAACTAAAGTTCCTGGGACATGCAATAAGGAACATGGGCTTGGAGAACCTGATACTAACAGGCCGGATAGAGCCGAAAAGAAAGAAAGAAAAGCAGTGGATAACATACTTGAAATGCATGAGCAGGTAGATGACAGAACGAGGTTTGCATGGTGTTACAGGATAAAGTGTGCTCAGACCCACCAGAAATAAGGAGACGTGGAAAGCCATGATCGCCTAAGTCATGAAAAAGATATGCACATAGAAGAATTTCGGTTCAAAATTCCTAGCACCTGAAGAAGGCCGGAGCGTATAGCGGCCGAAACGTCATACAAATAGCAACGAAGATGAGGACAACAGTCCGAAGAATGTAAATACTTTTAAAATATTTACACACACACACACACACACACATATATATATATATATATTCATAAGTTCACTCAAACTAGTTGCCTCTTCCATCTTTAAGTCATTATCACATAATGTGCAGTTAGGTTAGTATTTTTTAATGATTTCCTATTCACCATATTCATAAGTTTTATCATATGAACTGCGTCCATTTATTTCACTGATTATTTCAGTATGATAATTTTTGTGAAAAAATTTTCTCTGATATGTCCTTCCACCATTTCATTCAAGGCTCTTTCGTTGACTATCATCATTAATTAGATCCTATCACAATTCTACAAACGTCAGATTTTACTGTAGTTATTTCGGCTTCTGGAACTTTTACTACTGCATATTTGTTACATTTTTAAGTTTACTTCTGTCAGGTTTTCTCTTAGTGTTTAAAGTATTCTCGATTTAGTGGGTTAAATTAAACCCACTAAATCGAGAATACTTTAAACATATATAGATGCCGACTAAAATTTTAAGCGAATTGTAGAATATGTGCATTACATTTAATAATCCCTGATTTGCAAATTTTACATTGTCTGATACATTTCACTAATATTCGGAATTTTATTCAGCTTTTTTCTTAATGTTGATATGAAATATGTACAAAATCTTCATACATATTTCTTATACCGTCAGATTCGCATCGGTAATTACCTGTGTATATATACTTGAATGGTGATTGTATTCGTGATTTAATATTGAAGTTTCAAATCAAAAGATTTAAAGAAGATTTTAATTTAATATATTTGCACCCTACCTTCAATGAGCGTTTTTATGAATCTTTTGTGAACATTGTGTTTATTTCATATAATTGTTTGTTTTTTTTCAGGTGCCTATTGAAGCATAGAATCCGGGCAGCACAAACAAAGAACACGGTAAGGTAGTTTTTATTAAAATCGTATTTGAAAAAAATAAAAAAAATAAAAACAAACAAATAGCTTGCCTTACATATTTCTTTAAAACATCATTGAACTTTCTTTCATTCATGGATAACAGATCATCAGTTGTGATGCTATAAGTTCTTATTTAAATTAAAACGACCCATTCAATAACATGCATATTGACAAGTATAATTATTTATGCACACATTTAAGTATACTTTATCACACATTATACATATATGTATATGTACTGTACATAGATTCCATGTAGAAATAATTCCCAGATTTCTGCATGTAAACAATGAAAGTAAGTCCGACAAACATGTATACAATTTAAAATTTTTAAATGGATTTTACTTAACTTACTTAATAAACAGTTACGTGCATAATTATGAGAGCATAATACAAGTTTTGTTTCCTGTCTGAATCGGGGTTAATCAGTTTACATAAATAACTGTATTGAGAAATAATAGCGAGATCTTTATTTAGGAGTGTTATTTCGTCCTTGTTTTTCAGGTTTTATGACTATTTTGATAAATTTTGATATCAAGTATGATTATGCACATATATATATATATATATATATATATATATATATATATATAGGGTTTATTCTCTATATAGAGTATACATAAGGTTTATTCTTTTCATAGGATAGCATATATTAGTATATATAGAAGTTCGCAAGAGAATTATACTATGATATATTTCTTTATCTCAACTGGCAAAAGTTATGAATTATACTTATGTAATTTATGATAATGTTATTTTTTCTTTAAATACAATGGCATTTTGTGATATGTTTTTAAGAGATGATTTTTGTGTCGCTCACCAGAATATGAACCACTTTGGGTATGGTTAGATGCACAACGACGTAAATACACACAACTATAGTGACTTGCATATAATCATATACAGTCATGTATGCATATGTATTATGCTATAATATCAACCAACAATGAAATATTCAATTAGAAAATATAAAAGTTTACAAACAATACCTTACATAGCCCCAAAACTGCTGTGGATTCGGAATTATTTCCACACAATTGCCTCTAAAATAGAATAATTCGAAGCATAAGCAATAACGCACACCACAATAAGCGGTAGATGAGATTACCTACAATGCATCATTGAATTGTATACTTAAATGGCCAAGCAATAATTAAACAGATAAAATCTGATAATTGAATATATATATATATATATATATATATATATATACGCACGCATGAACATAGTCTATCTGTGTGCGAGTGTTTATTGGTTAAATATATGCATTGCCTGTAATTTACGTAACAAAATAACACTAACGCCCCAAAAATATAAAGTTAAATTTTAATTATATATTACCAACAGTCATTTTAGTATTTTTCATCATAATTGTTTTACAAATGGGATAATCTCTAAAATGAAGGCAAGTTACACTTCATTTACAATGTATGTTGGTGTATTTTACGATTAAGATGTGTCTCTCTCAGTTTCCGTCAACTCAGTGTTTTTCTTATTTACTACCAAGAGGTGGGCTGTAAAACTAATTTTGTGAATTACTGGTTGAACTTAAAATACTAAGAAATAGTTATGAAGATGCAAAACATCATGGGCAATTATTCATTTGCATTTCTTTTCTAATGAAATATAATAGTATCATATTTTAGAAATCTTTTCTATATCCCTTCAGTATACTATTAAAAATTTGGATTGTTATTAATATAGTATTTTAATATTTTCAAAATTGCTACGCATATAAATTTGTTCACGTACAATATAGTTATTTTAGTTTCCATTGTTTTAATTAATAGGCAATTTACATCATAATGGGATTAAGATAATTTTGAGTAGATTAAATCAATATGCTTGTTCACCCCTTAAAATGTTAATCAAGAAATATATATTTTAAATCCAAAGAACATATTCGTATCTATGTTTAAAAAGGAATCTGTCTATTATTGAAATTTGTTTTTATCTATTCTTCCCTTATTTCCGAAATTTCAAGACTCTTTTCATTATCTATTAATTTTATTTTATATATGATTTATTATTTTTATTTTATATATATCCATGGAATAAAGAAAAAGTAGAATTTACATGTATATCAGCTTCAACATTATTCTTTCGTTCTTTTACATGATAATGATGTCAATGGCTGATATTGAACTGTAATTCAAACTAATCTGGTAATCCGTTGCTTTTCAATTTACTATTTCTTTTGTTTCTTCCACGTTTAAATTCATTCTCAAGTCATGTTATCCTGATTTTTCTCTCTTTGCATTAGCAAACAATTGATTTTATTTCAGTGTTTCCTCCATTTTTTTAGGTTTATTCTCTTGATTTCAAAGTTTCACTTAAATATTGAAGATTTGCGTGCATTTTTCAAAACTATTATACTAGCATACTTTGGGAAAAAAGAACGTTCGTTTTATGAAGGATTTTATCATATATTTAATCATAATAACGTAATGAACATGTTCCTGCATAAAATTTTCTTTAAAGTTTAGCTCTGTTTGTCATATATACATTTTTGACTATTTGCAATTTTGGAACTATCGAATTAAACAAAAATTGGTAAAAAGCTCTATGAAATGTAAGATAATATGAATTAATCAGTTTATTTCAACCTCTTCGCTTAGGTGACATTAATATAATCAAAATATTTATTGATCTTACTAATTAATGAAGCAAGCGAGGTCCTGTGCATGAGGATAAACTTTCTAACAAGGCCACTGAAGATTTTAATGAACACTTGCTGTTGTTCCATCTCTTAATTGTTGACCTGGGTTGGAAGTACCTGTTAAGGTATCAGCTATGGGTAAACCATTAGTCTCTAAACTGAGGTCAAAACATTGTGATTATAAATGTAGACTTTCACAGTAAAATTTCCAGCAATAGATGTTGATGAAAAGTTATTACCAGCAATACATTTTTGAAGGCAAATAAATATTGCCAGCGATGTATTGTAAAGTAAAATAGATTAACAGCAATATAGGTTTGAAGAAAAAATACATACCAGCAATACATCAGTCTCTAAACAAAAACGACTTTACAAAATTTTATATATTCCATTCATACAAATCTATTGTAAATATCTTGTCGGCATTAAATAACGCACTGCCGTTGATAAAACGTACAACAAACCAAACCAATGAAGCCAGTGGTCATGCAAATAGCTTAGCTTACAGTTTATATTTTGTTTCTTCAGTTATTTCTGTAAATATGTTCGTGTTCAATAATTTTCTATGTTAGATATTGATTGCTTTTTTTTTTTGGCAATTTCATTCTTCCTTTTCATATTCTGAAATGAAGAGGAAGATAGATAACTCGTATAAATAAATGAACTCAATCCTGAAATTCACTTTCGGTAGAAATTTCAAAATTTTCTGTTTGATTTGAATGTAAAAGGTCATAGAAAATTATGACTATGAAAAAAGCAAGATACACAGTGAATGACATTAGAATTTCATAGGTTCAGTTTGTCGTGGTTTGTAATCACCCTCGTAGAAAGAATTTCATGATAACAATCTGAATATTTCTCATAGAAATAGCGATAGACTTACATCGTTACATCTGATGTGAATGGCCTTAGAATTGAAAAATTAATTTCCCAGCAGATTGTTTATTCTACCAAAACTGAGAAGGACGTCTGGGAAAATCCAGCCAATATATGTCAGCAATAATTCATTTTTTATTTTTTTCATTATTTTTCTACTACATATCTTCATTCTTGCACATTTTATCTACATTATGAATTTGATTAAAAATGAATTTACACAATCACATAATTTATTAATCTCGTCAAAATTTTAGATTTTCAATTTTTTTGATTTTTCTCCTGAAGGATTCATGTTCATTACCTTGTATTAATTTACCTTATTCTTCCTTATCCATATATACGATAACATTCCTCCCTTTTGAAATTGATTTTTTTCTCAACAGTTCAAGGTTAAAAGGTCACCCAAAGAAAGAAATAGTCTCTTCATGTAAATTTACGACATGTAATTCAGATGTAATGATCTTTTTATTAGAAATCCTATATATATATATATATATATATATATATATATATATATAATACTTAAAATAGAAACAACAACCATGAAACCAATTTCTAATTTTTTCACCCAATACAAGGGTTAGTAGCCTCTGAATATATATGATTAGTCAATGAGGTTGTTAAGTTAGAAAACAGTCGACTCCATATCATGAAAGCATTAACTATGTTGTAATGAGAGAAGCATGAATTTGCGAGTCTTTATCTTCATGTAGAGATCCTCGAGATAAAGCTCTCCGAGTTAAAATTCTTTCTTGTCATTGGATTGAGGGTGATTTAACCCGTAAACGCAGCATTACAAGTCTTGATATGTGTAACTTTCAGAGCTGGTGGAACTATTGCCGAGGCTTGTCATAATGTTTACTGTTGCAAAGCGAGAGTAACGATAGGCTTGCGACGTTTCATTATGGAAATCTTATGGCAGATAATAAATAATGCTTCATCCACTAAGACACGGACATGGAACTAATACAACCTATCTGATCTGACATTAGTAAAGAGAGAATAGCATATGGATTTACGTAATTTCTGAAACTGTACGAATTTTTTCTGACCTTTTTTTCTAAATTATAGCATACGTGAATTAAATTTGCAACTTGGGGAGAAAGTTAGTTTCAAACCAAGAGTCTCATTAAGATTGAACCGTTCATCGTATTAGAATAAATGTCGTAGTTTGTGTAATTTATTACATTGATCCAGATAAAATATGATTGACATCAAAGACAGAAAACAAACGCAACAGCCGGGAAAATATACGATTGAAAAAACACAAGGCAACAACAAATGTTTGAAAACAATGACAGACAGACAGACAGACAGACATATCTAATTGATGTCAATTGAGTGACAGCCTGAAAGGGCAGTGATACGTGAGAGTTTTCAAAGAGAAGTCAGAATGCATTGAGAGAGAGAAAGAAAAGAGAGATAAATTTCGCTTGTTATTGACTCCCGTCTGCTTCTTCATATAGCCTCGATATCATTCCGGCTGCCAATTACTCCCCACCAGTGTCACTGTCGTTGTCACTCAAGACAATTATTACCGCATTTTTCCAGAGAATCAGGTGTAATTCAATAGCTTGGTCGGTGATAACAAAACGTCCTTAGCTTGTTTTTGTAAGTACTGAGTGTTGCAATCCAGCATTCAACCAACAAGTTTTCAGAGACATGTCAGAGGTGTGATCAGGTACCAGACTCTGCTAATCAAAAAGATGTAACACTTAATTTCTGTTATCATCTGCATAGATATTTACGAAGATCAAAGAATATTGGGTCTAAATCAAAATGAACAGTTGAAATCTTTGCGATGCTCCATGCGTTGAACGTTTATTGATCTTTAGTTTCACTACAGACCGACAGTAATAACAATATGTACAATATGTATAATATTGCTGCAAAAAAGGTAACTCTATTCTATCGCTCCCTGAATTAACTGACTTCTTCTTTTATGATATATCATTAAAAAGTCTCCAAAAGGCTTATTGCTGCCATAACTTGACTTGACTTCTCAGACCACATATGAATAGAGCAACGTTTTTATTATCAATGACAGAACGTCTCACTCAAATCTATCTCTATTTCCATAACTCTACTCTGTAGATCCAACAACTGTGATAAATTTCAGCAGGGATGCATAATGCTATTTACACGGAGTTTAATTATTCCAAATTCCACCGTATTTCATTTATAAGGAAATAATTTATTTTCACAAGCTTCTCACAGCGCATAATCGTTGTGATGCTCTCTTGACACAATCACGTTAAGATCAAACTTGTATCTATTTTTCATCCTCATAATCATGTTCATACCTCATTTTATAAACCCTGCCTTGAACGGCTCTTTAGACTTATATTGATAGAAATTTAGTGTAAGTGAATAAGGACTGATATAACATGAAAGTTGGAAGAATTAGAAAAAACTATCCAATATTAATTTTATTCACTCTCCTCGCTGAAGAAAAACATTTTTGTAAAATATGTTTATTGATATCACTAAAGAACATATTTTTTTTAGAATGCGCATATTGAATAATATAAGTGTAAAATCCTTCAGAGCATATGGAAATAAATATCTTGATTTAAAACAACGTATATACTTATTAATTTTCTGATGTATAGCAACGTTAAATGAAATGTTTTAATACAAATTTCAAATAAGATATATTTGTCGTTTTACAATCTTCATATTACAGCATGTATGCATAAAACAAAACCGGAAGCGCATTTTCCCACCTCCCACACATAGTACACACACACACACACACACACACACACACACACACACGTGTGTGTGTGTGTGTGTGTATAAAGGCGACGGATATATATATATATATATATATATATATATATATATATATATATATATATATATATATATCCCTCGCCTTCAAGAATAAGAATAGGAAGTGCACGCACAAACGGCCTGAGCAGCCGCTTCATCTCAAATGCAATGTTCTCTGAATTAATGTAGAGAAATAATAAGATTAAATATTTATATGAAGGAATAAAAGCAAATATGATAAAAAATACGACAAGATGTTATGTTAGCCGTATTTATGTCATTTTTCTCTCTTCATTGCAAGTTTTGTTGAATATAATTCGATTAATCCTTTTAGAAATGGTATACAATTTTGCATTTATCTTCTACATAATAAGTCGATTATATAAAAAATAATTTAACTTGAGATTTCAACAAAATAGCAGTGTATGAGCACATCATTTACAAAGAAAATGTGTATTATCATGATGAGTCAATGTGTGAACATAATTCGTATAGGCGGCAAATTTGTCAATTAGAATAATAAAGAACGCTTTAACAACCTTGTCTACAATGATGTTGCGAATAATATTTAAAATATTCACGACAAAAAATATAAGATATCATAAATCATTTACAATTTAAAGATATAACAAGAGGCTTCTTTTTTATAATTGCACCAGTTTTGTCGAATATAATATAATTGTTCAGACTACTTTTTTCTATAGTATTTCTAGCTTTGAATGAAAAACACTTTCTCCAAAGAGCCAGCGTATTCTTGAGCTTTCTTGGTCCAACATAATCTCTGTCTGCACAATTTCATTAATTCCCATTTTCTTCAGTAATAATTTAGATTGAGACATTTTCTAATGCGCCAAATGTTATCGATTCGACACTAATTCTGAACAGTTGTTACTGGTCCTTGCATTTTCGGCTTCTTTTAGACGCAACATATGATTATACGACATGGCATACATTTATTTTCAAGTTGGTGAGCAGCACTTGAGTATTATCTGAAAATATACGATTCTTTTCATTACGAAAAATTAACGTAAAGTATATGTAAGCATACCCATGGTACGTACGCCTTCTCTGATGAATGAAATCACCCAACGTTTTTCTTCAATTCTCGACAGCATCAGGTTGTATCAAGAAACAAGGAAATAACTTATTTACAATCACAATGAAAACGAACGTTGAAATTGTTTCAATGTCGGAAAATGTAAACGTGTCTTCCATTATACAAAGTGCGGTATAAATATCTTCCTCCTATTCCAAATAATTGTAAGGCATTACTTAGACTGTCATATAATTTATATCTTAGACTGATGTGGGAGGTATTTCTACTGCGACCAGTATCTTGTGATGCTACACTTTCACTGTCTGCCAAATTCTGTCAATTGTTTAAAAAACATTGTTTAAAAAAATTGATCAGCTCTACATTTTGTCCATTGAATAGTCAGACTCGGACCTACAATTTTTCTACTCCTCAATATATCAATACACGCTGCTCGAAAGGATATCATATTCTAACTCTGATTCTGCTAATATATATATATATATATATATATACAGAAACTGTAAATCTTCTGTACAAGTAATGTTTGATTGCAAAATTAAATATTTATCTACTTCTTCATTTCCTTTTTCTTTTGGTTATAGTCCTGCTCTCTAATGATCATAGTTCGTGTATTTTATTGTTGACGTAATAAAAATATTTCCTGCTTTTGACACAGGTCCACTTGCATGTATTCAACTGTCTCATGTTACTGTTGAAAGCTAATCGTGTGAGAGACGCTTTCTGTTAGAACTTGCATCAAAACAATATATTTTCTCGATTTAACAATGTAACAGAACAACAATTTTTATTTTAATCTTCTCAAATACACTTATTAATTATTAAATGTTGCTATTAAATTCATTAAGGAAAGCGAATTAGGTTTTCTCTTGTTTTACATTTTCCTAAGTTCTTTCAGTCTTATTGTTGTGGTGTCCTACCTCTAAAATTACTATGCTTGACTCTTCCGCCTACTGTAAGATTACTACGAAAGGAGATATTGGAGAAAAAGCCAAATTGATTGAACTCTGGACAACCGACACTATCAGTGCAATATTCTTTTGTTGTATTTACCGTTAAATATACAATATTTTTATGTGAAGTCATAATTTATTTTTTGCCATTGTCTACAACAGTGGGAAGAGAAGAAATTCTAATCAGACTCTACGACAAAAACGGTATACAGTGCAATTACAAAACTGAGCGGGGCGGGGGAAAATAATAGAAAACTATTCAAAACAATAGCAAATCTACGTTCAAATCAGTAGTTAGGAAGAATGTTAGTTAACCATGATATTTTTTCCATTTCAACAAATCACTAAAGATCTGTACAATTCAAAGAGACATTGTCTTCGCTGATAAGGTAATGTAAAAATTTACCCCCTCTCACAATTTGAAATTTTTTAGTAAACGAATCATACAAGCTAAACAGATTGATTGTTGGTTAAGAGGCTAAAGAAAAATAATTGCCCTATCATTTCATAATTTACGTAACACCGCAGCAAAATGAAAGTATTAAAAGTAAAATGATAGAATTGATGAAACACCAACAGGAAAACTAATTACTGTTAGAACAGGAATATTTGGAAGGACAAGAGAAATTCCAATGAAAACAAGCAGAATGCACGAAAACGTTTGAGGAATTGCACTTTAGAACGCATGTTAGACAAAAGTAATTCGAAGAAATGACCCTTCAATTACCGAATAAGCAATAAAGTTTCTATGATATGTCCATCGAAAGCAAAATGTGGACAGCTAAAACGCGTTTTCTCGAATGCTATATGAAGTGTTTTCGAAAGAATCACGTTTGCACCTGAAGAAAAAGCACGTCCCCTTCGTAATTTAATCTTTACGAATACTTATACAATACAGATAAGCAAGTTGGGCTGACCATAAAATTATTAATCTGCTCCTCAGGAAATTAGACACAGCAGAATATACTTAGTTTGTTAGCTATATTTTGCTAAGACAACTAGCAACTTAACATTTAAAAAGTCGGTTCAATCACCCTTAAAGAAGACGGAGATTATACTTTTCCGTGAGTGTAGACAATAAACACTCCAATGACTTCAAATCCGCAGAGTTAAGCGCCAATACGGCTATACAGCAGTTTTTGCAGGTCTATCGTATAAACCCTGATAGCACTAATCCATCTGCCAAGATTCCAGCGGAGTCAGGCTTTTCAGGAAAATATAATCGGCATTTCACAAATTTCCTCCGAGTAAAACGAAAGCAAGAAATAGGAATAAAGTGCTTAAAACTGGCTTTAATATCGGTGACAAAGATTTTTCGTGTATTTAGATATATTAAACCTTACTGGGAGATAGGAACAATAGACAGACAAATTGGTAACATGATTACATGGTTCCGGAATTGAAGTTTATACACAAACGTCATGTAAACCAAATCAGAAAACGGTATGAAAGCGTAGTCGATAGGGATTATATAGAAGATGACACTTTTTTAGCTTCCAATACCACAATCAGTGCCAGAACTCAGGAGGCTCAAAAGAAAAATAAAATTTACATCTTCAAATTAACCTGAAAGGCAAAAGATTATCAAGTTTGCAGAAAAAGGCAAAAAGTGAGTTTTCTCACTTATGAATTTTGTAATACTAGAAAAGCACAATACGCATTAGATTATTGAAAATTATTTACAATTGCCATTAAAATTATCCAATTTTTTGTTATTTCGGAATAATGAAAAAAGACCTTAATAAAACTGATTGTCCTTAACACGTAAAATGTTTGTCATAAAAGTAAAGAAAAAATTATGAATCTAATATAGTTTATAGTCTACTTAAAATGGTTATGTCTGTATTTTTTTTATTTGTTTGACTAAAAAGTATTTAAAGGTAATTTCAAAAAACAAAGTAACTCCATACGGAGTCAGGCTGAAAAGTTGGTATTGTGGTGTTCTGCCCTCTAAAGCATCTATGTCTATAAGATTAGTAAAAGAAGCGACCTTGGCGAAACAGTTACATTAAGTGAACGCTGGACAATTGAAATACGCACTAGCCGTGTAGAGATATTCCGTTGTATTTTCTGTCAAATATACATTTCTATAACACAAGTTTTCTTATTTCTTAAACAATTTACTTCGTCAAAACACTTATACAATATAATCTGCAGGGATGAAATATTAAACATGAAATTGATTCAAACACGTATAAATGCGCCCCGTTATTGTTAATTCATTCTCTATGGGAGGCAATTTCAATTTATATTTGTAATTTTTTTTTATATAACAAAATTGCAATTAAATTGTTCTGTAATATTGCTGTTATAATTGAAATGTATTTTCTAAAATTGTGATTTAGTTATTTTAAATATTTGGTGTTTTTAGATATTTTTCAGCATTGCTACTATACTCATGATTATTGTGAGTGAGAGTTGTAGTTTTATATCATTGTGGCTTTCAAGAATTTGAAGTTCTTGCTATTTATTTTCATGATGGAGTATCATTTTAATGTCGATTAATATTTCTCTAAATCCTAAACGTTGTCAAGAAATATATATATATAAACTGTTTTGATAGGGATAAACATCTTTAAAACGAACTAAATATATGTCTTAGCTGTAATATATTGTATCCATGGTACAAGTAATATTTAAGAATATAATGCCAGAACTCATTTTAGTCACATTCGAATTTTTTCACAGATTTGTTTGGGGTTAAAATATTCATTTTGTACTTAAAATATAAACTATAGAAATGGTAATACGTTCTTTAAATAGAGTAAAAGAAATTGAAAGATCTAGAAATAGATATATAACTAAATTTAATTTTGCTGTTTAAGAAAGAAAAGGGGTGCTTTTCATCCCACCCCCAGAAAAATGAAAAAAATATTAAAATTAGTTTGAAGAAACGATATATTTTTGCAGATGTTAAACATTTAATAACGGTGTATAATTGTCAAAAATTTAATTAGATCCTGCAACGTTTATTCAATTGTTAAAAAAAGCGACCTCAATAAATGTCATAATGGAAACATCCTATCATCCCCGACAGTTGACTCGCTGAAGAGATGAAGAAGAATGGGAATGCGAGACGATTCAACTTCCGCTCACATTCCGTCTGTACTTACCATTTTATTTAATTCTCTCTTAATTGTACTTTCCGTTCAATAAAATCTATTATTTTTTACTCTTTACGTGTTGTGTAAATCTTTCTACTTGGAATGTATCTTGTTATTTATATCGTTCCGGCGATATAACAATGGCATATAACAAAAATATTTTATATATATACATACATATATATAAATCTGCTTATTTTTGAAAATGTTTAAACACATTATTTTAAATGAATATATATATTCGTTTAAAAACTTTTGTAAAATAATGACGGAACCTAAAGATGGTACGCCTGAAATAGGCCTATACCACCGATTCACCATTAAATAAAATGTCTGTCTTAATATTTCTCATATGAGAAAAAGTTAGAAAAGCACTTAAAGATTTCTTTATAGTGTAGATTAGTTGTTATTATTAATATTAATGTTAACATTATATTTTTTTTAATCGTGTCACCCCAAGCAAGGCATTCCACTGCCACAATAGCGCAGGGGGTTACATAGAGCGATTGGGTATGGGAAATGTCAGAATAAGGGTAATAGACGAATTAGGATGTACATAGGGAGAGAGTAGATGTGAGTTAGTGTGTTAGGAGGTGTCTATTGACCTTACATTTAAACTCGCGGTAAAGCATGCGGTAGGGAATTCCACCGGCGGGAAGTGCGAGGAAAGAAGCTGTTGGAGTAGAAATTGCGGTTACATTTCATCGGTTTCACTGTAAAAGGGTAGGACCTAGTTGCCAATCTAGTATCTCGTGCAAAGTCACATCTAGGGGGCACCAGTGATTTAAGTTCGTAAATACGAATTTGCACGAGATACTAGATTAGCAACTAGATCCCACCCTTTTACAGTGAAACCGATAAAATGCAGCCGTAACTTCTACTCCAACGGTTTCTTTCCTCGCACTTCCCGACTGTGGAATTCTCTTCCAAACGATTGCTTCCCCGACGGCTACAATCTCCAGGAGTTTAAATGCAAGGTCAATACACACCTCCTAACACACTAACATGCTCCCATTCTATCAAGCCCTCTTCCCATCTGCCCGACCCTCATCCTCGCTATCCTTACTCATCTGTCACCTTTCTCCTGACATTCCCTATGTCTATCCACTCCTTCTCTTTACCTTCCCCTATGTAGCCCCATGCGCAATAGTGGCAGTGGAATGCCTTGCTTGGGGTGAGATGATTAAAAAAAAAAAAAAAAAAGAGCAGAAGCCATGAAAGTATTTATAGAAGAGGTACAGGGAAGCCACGTCACGCCGGTGAGAGAGATACTGCAGGCGGTCAGCCAAGTCGGTATGAATCACATTAATCGTTGTATTTGGTCAAGAAGCCCGAGGAGAATAGCAGGGGCACCCGACCAGATGTGGCAGGAGTACTCAATACACGGCCGATGGTGGATTTATATAATTGCAGGATAGATTCAGAATTCCGGGCCCTGCACAGAGAGCCGACTTTCATAGCTGCGGATTTAGCAATGGATTCGACGTAGTCATTCCACTTGAGTTCCGCTGAGAGTTTCAGGCCAAGCAGGCGTAGTGATTTACTCTCTGGGAGGCAAGTCTGTTCCATGCTAATGGGAGGTTAGGTGCGGTTGTCTGTGGTGGTTAATTGACAGCAGATTCGTTTTGGAAGAATTGAATTTTACGAGCCATTTCTTACCCCAATCCACCACGATTGGAGGTCCTTCTCAAGCTTGGCGGCGAGGTTCGCCTTGTCGCCAACAGATTTTTGATTGAGGCGAGAGGAAACTGTGGTATCATTGGCGTACGTGCCTACTTGTGATCTTATGGCATCGGGGAGATCATTGATATAGATTAGAACGAGCGTAGGACATAGGATAGAGCCTTGGCGTACACCCGCGTTTGTAGGGTAGTTCTGGGAGGCATGTCCGTTTTATACCATGTTCAGTGGGCGGTTTGAGAGGAATGACCGGATTAAGTCAAACAGTTTCTGTAGAAGGCAGGCATGCCATACTCTGTCAAATGCTTTAGAGATATCAAAGGCGACGGTTCGGGCTTCACCATTCTTGTCGAGAGCCTGGTATATATACTCGGTGATGGTCGTTAGCATATCAGCAGAAGACCTGTTGAAGCGGAAGCCATACTGTTTCTCCGAGAGGAGCCCGTGGGCTGTGAGATGCTGAACGACCTCGGCATTGATAATGGCTTCGAACACTTTCTAAACAAGAAACAAGGTGATCACCTCTACTCCTGTTTAATAGAAGGGGGTAGAATTTGAAACCGGGCTATAGCAGGTACTATCTTCTCCAATTTGGAAAAAAAGTGGTGAGTTAACTAAGTTTGAACTTAGTTAAAGTCCAAAGAAATTTCTTTGAAAATTACAAAAACACTCCTTCAAATGAACCATAGATTCAAGCAAAAAATAGTAAAAAATAAATACATAACTTTAGCTAGTTTCAAAAAATAAATAAATCTTTCCAAACGAGCTCACCCCACACACCTTATGCCATTTGGTAGATTAAACTTATTTTGCCATTTGGGTCATAAATGACTGCGTGTGGAAGCTGCTAGCGGAAATGCTAACTAGCCCGGAGAGCTTAGTAAAAAAATGAAGATAAAAAATGGAATAAATAATAACATAGGGCTTAAATAGTCCAGAGAAATTTGCTTCATATATAGCATAATAAGTATCCATGATGGCATTTGTATTACTACACATGTCTTGAGTCCAAAGTTGACTCTCTTCTGGAGAATAAATTTGTGACTTTACATATCAAGATACATTTGTCATTCTGGCAGCTGAAAATCGTGTATTTATTTAGATAAGTGGTTGGTAAGCAAGTCAGAAATTTCATATGCCTGCGTGTTTGTCTGTTTTTTTTTCTTGATTTTTTCACATTCGCACGTTCAATCTCTTCTGTTTTGGGAATCATTCATGTTTCGTTGGCCAGAAAAATTATATTACACTTACTTGCGAATTTTGACTTCGTTTTTTTTATTCAAAATTGTTTTCAACGATATTAATACAATTCTACTAGTCATCAAGCTTTTTTCTTTCTTTGAAATACAGAAATACTATTTATTGCAATGATTCGAGAATTTATTTTTTTTAGCGTGTTTGAATTTTGTGTGTGTGTGTGTGTGTGTGTGTGTGTGTGTCTATGTCTTTCATGTTTTGTTGAGGGAAGTCTTGTATATTTTATAATTTTTTCCTCCTTCATGAGGCTGTTATAGTCTGCATTTTGCTAGATAGGCATTACTCTGAATTTATCTCTACTCCATCTGGGTAATTGTTAGGAAACATAATTTCCTATTTTTGGCTAGTTTAAGGTTACTTCTGTGTATGTCTACCGTTTTAATCAGGCCTTGCGTCGCCCCCCAAGTATATTTTGGCTCATTCATTGCACTTTAGAGCATAAATTAAATTTGTAGAATGGCGGTGCATATTTGTTACTATTATATTATGTGATTTCGAACTTGAAGCGGTTTCCTTCTATTATCGCTGACCGCACGTCTTCTTTTGTTGCATTTTGTGAATCACTGTTCTGTGGGTTACTCTAATTTTTATGAGCTTTTGTGTTTTTTAAATTTGGGTTTGGGCAGTTTTTTTTAACTATTTTAATTTTCTTTAAGATTTCTTTTGTTTATCACCTTTTTTGAGTCAATATGTGTGTCTTTTTGTCTCTGTACATAATTCTCGGTTGTAGAGATGTATGCGGGAATGTTTTCTTCTATTTCGTGTTTTTCTTTAGTTTTCTTGGATTCCGAAGAGATTCGAATAATTATTTTCTGCCTGTTAAAAACACTTGTTTATTCGTGGAGTGGTGTATCCTCTTATCTGTAGTTCTTCCACGTGTATTTTTTTACTGGTTTCGTCAGCTACTATTCTGCGAATTCCTCGTGCTAGGGTGTAGGGATAAGATTGTAGACAAATTTATGTTGGTGACTCTTGAAATGGAGGTACTCTAAGGTGTCTGTGGATTTATACCAAATGTCTGTGTTGATGTAATTGTTTTTATGAGTATTTTTAAGAATGGCAATTCATTGTAGCCATATTCTAGTGGAAACTTAATTTGGGGATGCAAGTTTGGAGTAAATTTATGTTTTACCATGTTGATCTCCAAAAGATAAAACAATCATCTAGATATCTTTTCAATGGTTTAGTGATTTCTTTATTTATGTCTTCCCCATAGTTGTATCCTATTTGGTAGCATCGCTTTTCTTCTAGATATGCTTGTGTAAGTGCTGCATATGTCTGTGCCATTTTTATCTCCATCGCGGTACGTGTTGTCTGAAAATAATTTTGATTGTTAAATTAGAATCAATTGTTGTCTAAAATTATTTCTATACGCTGTATAATATTATAAAATCTTTTGTGAAGCGTGTGATAAGTATTTCTGTTTTTTTTTTTATATACAAAATATAATTGCCTGTTTACTTTGTCCATGGGGTATGTTACTGTGAAGGCAGTTCCGCTGGGTCTAATATTGGTGTCAAGAATCTTAAGAAATGTATGCCGTCTCTGATGTAGTGGTTTTATTTTTGTGGTGTATCGTTGTAACATTTTATCTAATAGTTTGCTCAGTTTGCTTGTTGGGCAAGCTGGCCCTGCTACAATGGGTTTGAATTTAAGAACACTAGGGTTTGCGATTGGAATATATATACGTACTTTTGTTTCTGAATAATTGCTTTAACCTTTAATCTTAATTAAAATAATTGTTCTTAGACAACAGGGTAAGTCATCTGAGGGATTTTATCAAAGCAATTTAACTTTTATTTTGCTACACGTTTGTATAGCTATAAGCGAGGAAAATATAAAAAAATCACATAAATAGTTAATCAGAAAATAAAAGCAGTTATTAATATACCGTAATTTCACATAAACAGGGAAAACATTCTCAAAAACGGCATTGGGGAAAAGTTATTCCCTAATGTTCACGCAAACTCATTAAAACTTCACGCTGTTTTTTACTTCTTTATGCAAAATCTCTTGTAATTCACAGCAGAGGAGTTGGATGAATAAGTAGCTACCACTTTCCAACAAGAAATACAAAAAAGGATACGATTTACACAAACACAAACAAACAAAAATAAGAAATAAGTCAGGTATAAGAGGCACATCTGTATTTTACAACGCAAACAAAATACGTCGAATCGTAAAGACAAATGGACCAAGGTCGGTAGAAAAGATCTGATTACAAACCTATCTGTAGTTAACAGACACAAACAAAGCCCCCAGCTTCCTTTAAAAATTGACAATGGACTGCTAAAAAACAGTTTGTTTTTATTAGGTTATCCCAAAAGTTCATAAACACTTGCAAAAATTGAATTTTACTCGTAAAAACAAGAGAAATTATTATTCAAAATAAAGACCATCATTTACCAAGACTTTCTGCCCTCAATCTGCAAGCTTTCGGATCTGGCCAAAGCACCATTCAACCAGCTTCGAATCAAAGAATTCTTGACACGCTTCCTCGACTTCGTCAAACGAGTCGAATCAGTGGCCCTTCAGAAAGTGTTGCATTGAGCGGAAAATGCTGTAATCGGATGGAGCACAGTCAGAACTGTAGGCTGGATGTAGCAGAACCTCAACCCCGTCCAGCTTTTCAAACTTGTCTTTGGTCTTCCTGGTGGTGTGTGGCTTGGCATTGTCCTGCTGCATCAAAGAGCGCTTTCGGATGATCAGAGCCGAGTACTTTTGCTTCAACTTTTCATAGACCCGCTCAAGTTTTTGACAATAAAGTTCGGCACTGATGGCACGACCATTCGGAACCAACTCAAAATGCATGATTCCTTCAAAGTTCTACCAAACGTACAACAAGACTTTCTTCGATCTTGTTTTGGAACCGACGGTGTCTCTTGACCTTTCTGAACCCATCGCTTGTCTTGATTGTGCTGGACCAGATAGACCCATTTCGCAATTTTTTACCAACTTTTGGGACAACCTAATAGTTAAAACCTGACTCTGAATTCTCAAAAGGATGTACAAAAGTATAAACAAAGTCACACCAAACATAAAAGAGCAACACCAGATTTTCTTCGTGAACATATAAATAATAGGCCTGATGTAAATAGCAAAGAACAAAAACATCCACACATCTCTTTTTGATAAAAATGGGGATATACACATTGACGAAGACACCTTCCAACAGAAAAGGAGAGACCTCATAATCACAACAACATCTTCGAAAAGAACAAATAAGTAAAATAAATACTTAAATAAACACGTAAAATAACGAAAGAGACACAAAATTTAAAACGCTAAAAATAAATGCTAAAAAAAAAGAAAACTCCTGGCTGAAACTCATTAAACCTTATCCTAAAACACCCACGCCCATACGCATGAACAAAACACACGAAGCGGACATACAAATAAGACATATTATAGCAGGGATATTCAACGCCCCACACATACTAGCCGGCAGAGTTAGCAAAATCGTAACACCTCGGTAAAATTAATTCCTTACAGACAAAATATTTCAGGTCTCATTTTATACAAATTTAAAATCTTAAACACCAAAAATATATGGCGAGTTTAGATACCTCCAGTAATTTGCGGGAAAAATAGCATAGGCCACAAACTTAAAGAAAATAAAGTTTTATCGTCAAAATGTTCATGCTATTATTGAGATGAAAGACCAAAACAGTTTTAAATTATTTTTTGAATTTTTTTAATCCTTTCTAACACGTTCGAAGTTTTGGTTAAAATCTTGTTTTGTTTACGTCATCGCTTATTCTAAATATTAACATTGATTTTTTGCACGTTTTTTCCGTAGAAAACGCATTTCCTTGAAAATTCATGTAAAAATCAAAGAATTGTTCGATTTTCATGAAATTTGCAGGACTTATTCACAAATAAATATAGTTATTTAAAAAAGCAATTAGAAAATATTCGTAAAAATACTTTTTTTAAATATGTTACATTCCCACTTACTTAATTTCATGAAATTTTGCACATTACACTCTTGTACTCTGAATTTTTTTTGTTACAAGTAGGAGTCTTTGGAGATTTTAAATCATCCTCTTTTTTTCTAATTAATACCATCCAAATGAAAATCTTCTCTGAATTAAAAAATAATAAATCCAATAAAAGTATGACATTACTTAATTAGAAAACTTCTAATTGCTTTTGTAATTTTTTTAAAACATTTCACTCCAAGCAAGGCATCCCACTGCCATTATTACGTAGTGTGTTAAATAGGAGAAAGTGAGAAGAAAGAGGCTTAGTTATAAGAAATGCCGGAAAGAGGGTGATAGAGGGATGAGGTTACCGAGGATGAGGGTTGGGTAGGCAGGAACAGTGTTTGAGAGAATGGATGCTAGTTAGTGTGATAAGAAGTGTCTATTGATCTTACATTTAAATTCCCGAAGATGGTAGCTGTCGGGGAAGAAAATATATGGAAGGGAGTTCTACATGCAAGAAGTGCGAGAAAAGGAGCTATTAGAGTAGAAACTGCAGTTACATCTTATCTGTTTCACAGTAAAAGAGTGGGACCTAGTTGCTAATCTAGTATCCTTTTCAATCTCTTGCTAATCTAGTATCTCTAGGGGTCACTAGTGATCTAAGTTCATCGGAGCAGAAGACGTGAATGTATTTATAGAAGAGACACAGGGAAGCTACATCACGCCGGTGAGAAAATTACTGCATCCGGGCTGCCAAGTTAGTATCGATCACATTACAGATTCTCCGTTGTCTTTTGTCAATAACCCCGAGAAGAATAGCAAGGACACCCGATCAGATGTGGCAGCCGTATTCAATACACGGGTGGATGGCAGATTTATATATGTGCAAGATGGACTCAGACGGGAAAAACTTCCGGGCCCTGCACAGAGAACCGATTTTCATAGCAGCGGATTTAACAATGGTTTCGATAGAGTCATTCAACTTGAGGTTCACTGAGAGTGTGAGGCCAAGTAATGGGAGGTAGGAGCAATTGTATATGATGATTAATTGATAGCAGCTTCATTATGGAAGCATTAAAATTTATGAGCCATTTCTTACCCCAGTTCACCACGGATTTGAAGTCCTTCTCAAGCTCGGCAGCGAAGTTCGCTTTGTCGCCCACGCCAGATTTCTGATCGAGGCGAGAGTAAACTGTGGTGTCATCGGCGTACATGCCTACTTAGTGTCGTATAGCATCGGGGAGATCGTTAGTGTAGATCAGAAAGAGCGTAGGACCTAAGATAGACCCTTGAGGGACAACCGCGCTCGTATTGTAATTTTGGGAGGCATATCCGTTTAATACTAACTTCATTTGGAGATTAGAAAAGAATGACTGGATTAGGTCAAACAAATGTCAAATTATACCATAGCTACACACTTTCCGTAAAATTCCAGCTTGTCAGACTCTGTCGAACGCTTTGGAGATATCCATGGCAACGGTTTGAGCTTAACCATTATTGTCGAGAGCCTTATATATATATATATATATATATATATATATATATATATATATATATATATATATTCAGTGATGGTCGTTAGCATATCAGCAGTAGACCTAGTGAAGCGGAAGCCATACTGATTGTCCGAGAGGAGCCTGTGGGCTGTGAGATGCTGGATCACCTCGTTTTGTTGATAATAGTTTTGAACACTTTGCAAAAGATCGTAAGGAGGCTAATAGGGCGGTAATTAGCGGGGTCTGAGTGTTCTCCAGAATTCCTAAGTATAGTATCTACAGAGGAAAACTTCCAACAGGCAGGAAAGCAGGCAGCAGATAGGCAGAAGTTGTAGAGCTTAGAAAGGACAGAGGAGAGTTCAGGGCCACATTTCTTCAAGACTATGATTGAGATTCCGCCCCCTCCGATCGCTTTGTGAGGGTCAAGTTTTGAGATTGTTAGAGACCAGCAAGTGTGTAATGTGGACGTCATTTAGTTGAGCCTCAGTTCGAGCTGGGAAGTCGGGTGTAAATACTCCAGACGAATCCAATCTGGAATTGGAGAATCTGCGAGCAAAGCATTCAGCCTTGTCCGCTGAGGAAGTGAGGACCTCAATTTCATTGATTAGGCTGGAGGTATTGAGGTGTTACTCATGTTAAGCACGCCTTTACAGAGTCGCCAGTAGTGTTTGGCGTCGAACTTACAGGATGTTATGTGTTGCTTTATAAGTAATATTAAGGACATTATTTTTTGAAGAAATAAAATTTCTTTTATGTATAATGAATTTTTACAAGAATATTTTCATTTTTTTTACATTTTAATTATAATAATTTATAATAGTTTAAAATCGTGTAAAATTCTGTATTTAGTTGTTCTGTGGAGGTTATATAATAATTAAGTGGAAACAAAATTTACGAGTCTAAAATTGCAAAGATCATTAAACATAGTGGTGCCAATTATTTTAAAATAATTTTTATTTAATCAATATGTTACTTATTTACATGTCTAGTTGACTAAAACTGCCATTATTACAAAAAGGTTACGTAATTTTAGAGTTTGTTCACTTCCTTTAGATTTATGAAAATTGCTGTCATCACTTCGTCATTCAATAGTCCGTCAAACGTTCGATCACGAACAATCGTTAATAATTAGTTTTTATTACTTTTGCATACTATAAGTAATATTTCTTTAAGATTAGATTAATTTAACATTCAGTTTTCTAATTCTACTAAAATAAAGTGTCAGAAATCTTTTGAAATATTTTTAAAATCGATAAATTTTTGTTTGTTTACAAATTTCTTAAAATTAAGAAAATGGCCGCTTTTAAGAAATTTTTAAGAAATCGAAATTAAATGTGACCTTCCAATCTATATAATTTCTATTTGAAATTCGCCAGATTTATTTTTACTTTTTACTTGAGGGAAATATTAAAATTACTCATTAAGCTTTTAATTAACTCTAAAATGAAATTTTCAAGTATTTTCTTTTCATTTTAAATATATCAATTAAACTTAGGTATTGAAAATTTATGCCGAAATATTGGTGATACCTAGGCTGGTTTAGACAGACAATCTTTTTCCAGAAAGGTCGCTATCGATTCTATATATTTAGGGATTTCTTTATACTATTATAAAAATGCCTTGTTAAAACACATTTAACTAAAACAGAAAAAAAAATTGTTTCTTTACGCATAAAATCATAAAATATGACAGCTAACGTCAAACAAATATTTTTTACTTTCGGTTTCAACTTCTATTGACAAATATTTTGGCATTATGTTTTATGGTGTCTGTGTTTTTAAATGGCTGGGAGAGTTGTGGATATTTTCGTCGTAGCAGACAGATGTACTGGTCCTCGGGTAAGGCAGAGCTGATTCCAGTAGACTGGTATTTCGAGGTGATTCCTCTTACTGAAATATTGGTTTGATTATCCACAGGTGTGCGATTAGTCAGGTCGACAGACAGAGTGAATCTGGTTAAAAATCTGCCCCCAATATAGGCGTTGTTACACTGGCTATGGTAAAATTCCAGAAAAAATTCAGTCGCATGCCGAGATTGATATTAATTGATTTCTCTCCCTAAGTTGGTAGCGTTAGCTGATTGAAGATGATAAGACTGTGGCATAGTCTCCTGATTTTGTGTTGGTGGTATCACGCTTATTTCAGCTCCGGTGTCTATTAAAAAGTTATATCCATGAACTTTGTCACGGATATAAAACAGACGACCTTTTGTTAAAAATCCTGCAACAGCCATCGTCTCTACTGGCTGGAATTTCCGTTTCCCGCATTCGCGTTGTTGAAAACACAAAGACGTGTATAGCGTCTCGCCTCAGTTCCGAACCTTTTGTGGTAGTAACAACTTCCATATTTTCTATTGCGGTTGTCAGTCCGGCCTCTGCTGAAACTTCGCTTTCTGTAGCCTGGTCGTTTATCGCGGGGGTACCGTCGTCGTGTTTGTAGATATTCTTGTAATTGTGTAGACAATCTTTCTACAGTTGACTTGAAGTTGTTAAATTCCCTGTCTCTGTGTTGGTCTGGTTGTGGTTCCATTATGTTCTTCTTTCTTTTCGTTTTGTTTGTTTTTTTTTAAATGTAGTGTCTCACGTCGGTCACCAATTTGTAGAGGGGCTAAGAAGTAATAAAAAGTAAAATGCACTACAAATAGAGTAAAATAAACTTTAGTTTATTTTCGTAAAAAACATAAAAGAATACTTCTTTTGTACAAAAATGAAATTGTCCGTAAAGTTGTAAAGAAAAGGGAGAAAGAAAGGAACTGGGAATGTGAGAGGGAAAGGTAGAATGATGTGTAACGAGCGAGATGAGAGAAAGAGAGGGTGAAAGAATGTTCACTGATACGTGATACTGCCTGGTGTGTGAACTGCTGAATTCTCTCTCTGTGTGAGCTGTCCGTGTGACCTTTTGGTTTCAGCTAGTTGCTTCTCTCTCTGGTCTGTTGAGAGTTTCTACCTTCCTTTTATCTGAATGGTGAGGCTCCGGGGAGATTAAGAAATGTGTTTCTTATGTCGAGCCCTGGTTGGTCAAAAAATCATATTTTTGACCACGTCCGAGCTTTTGGGTTGCGCCGTCCTTGTTTTTCACCCTACAGGGTATGGTAAGTAGTGAATTCCCGCGCAATTGTATTTTTTTCAGATACACGTGGTGTGAATTGTGTGTGTTTGTGTGTGTGTGTGTGTGTGTGTGTGTGTGTGGAAAATAAAATAAGAAACAGCACAGATTTCACCTTTGAATTTCAAGTCAACTAAATTATTCTCTTCCTTTTTTAAATACGGTGCAACACATAATCAATGTCGAAATTAAATTTGACCTTTGCAGAAATTATATCAACAAAAATTATCTGGTCAACTTTTATTCACGCTTTCTGATATTATTAAATATGGTATAATTTCAGTATTCTACTTAAAAGTTTTAAAAAATAAAGAGCCTCAGTACCTACATAAAGGAAAAACACATAAAAATTCCTAAAAAAAAATTTATCACTTCATTCACGACGTAAAATGTTACATTAGATGCACGGACATAGCAAACATTATCCGCAACAATGAAATAAAAAAAAACATGAATAGTATTACATATCAAATTCATAACATTTGTTAAGCATAACATTTTATCCCATATAAACGCCATCTTATTAGGCAGAGCTAATTCCATGACCGTTGTAGATATAATCAGGACTAATGTTACTATAAGATTATGGTGCAGAATCAGAGATATATAAAACAATTTGCCAAAGGTGTTCCACGTTATACATTGGTTAAACGTACAAATAAAAAAAGCCTCTATGAACACAAAAAGGATATTATATATAACAAACTATCACGTGTACTAATTATACCCTTAAATATATTCGACCATAATTTCGATCTAACAAATGCCAAACTCATCAAAAGAGAATGTAATTTATTAGAAGAACATATCTCGAGTGTTCTTCAATCGAATAATATCAAAATAAAAAATACGCCTCTGATTGTCCCAATCTCACTTTATCTGAAATAATCAATACATTCTCAAACGAATATACACGACCATATTTACATTGAAAAATAAAAAGTAACGTGCAAATCCATCATCTCATATTTTTGAAGATGTATTAAAAATAGGGAAAATTTACTTAACAATGTTCCCTAAATCAAAAATTATTAACAAAAATGCAGGAAAAATCAGTTATAATTATATAAATATTCCTTACAAAATAAATATATTAAAAATAAAAAAATAGTATTAATTATTATACAAATCTACAAAATCGAACAATATATATTAATCATCGAAACCAAAATAAACTGTCCAGTTATTAATAAATGTTTCATTTAAAATATGTAAAGAAAGCGTATCAAAGCATATTTTCTCAATAGAAAAAATTAAATAGCAACAACAGAAATAATTTGAAAAAAGTAATTATAATCATAAGTAATTCAATTTTAACAGACTGATACGTAAATAATACAAAATAAAGAAATATACAAGTATCAAAAGAAAATTAAATGGTAAGTATAAAAAGGAATTTTGACATTAATGATAGGTTTGTAAACATTTGTGAAGAATAATTATTGCCAATAACATTTAAATAATTGAAGTAAAATATTAAATTATCAAAATGAGCTTATAGTTAGATGACCACATTTTGATACCTATTTAAATTATCCATTATATATTGTTATAATACAAGGTAGAATACATATAATAATTTCTGTCTGCTGTCCCCAGCTCTGCCTCTTCTTACATCGCTCGGAAAATTTAAAAATTGTTAATTCCATCCGTTTTAACTTCCATTGTATGGATGTTTTGGGGCTTATACCGGTAGAGAATTCCTGTAACACACTTGAATTAAAAAAAAGTTTTTGGTTTTCCACCGTTGCTGACGAAGTGAGAATTTCCTTGCTGAAATGTCCACCAACCTAATTAAATTTATGTATTTGACTCTGCAAATTGAACATAGATCGAGCCCTCTACTTACATCAACTTTAATATTAATGAAATTAATATAATAGGTTGAAGTTTTTGGTATTTATTATTTGCTCATCATCTTTTATTTAATATATATATATATATTATAACAGAAAGAAAATATAAGTGGAATAGCTTTGCGTTCATTAACAAATAATAAATAAATAGAATACTCTAAAAGTGCGCGTGTATATAAAAAATAAATTTTAAAAGAAATACACACAAAAATTCTTAAAAATGTAATCAAATGCTTATATAAAGAATGAATGTTATAAAATGAAATTTTGGAATCGGGGAGAAAGAATGATTTGAATTTATACATTTGTAAATTTTTATTTTTATTAAAAATAATAATGCTAGTTTAATCACACACACACACACACACACACACATATATATATATATATGAACGTATAATACAATGTTTATAATATGAGATGTATATAAATTATATTTATAAAATATTTTGCAATATTTATATATAAGTACATATAAACTAGTATATTAATATATAATACAATGTGCATAATATTAGGTTTATATATAATATTAGATGTATACAAAATAATATCCCAAAAATATTTTGCAATATATATATATATATATATATATATATATATATATATATATATATAAACTAAAAAGTGAATATATATTATAATGTATGTAATATTAGATGTATACATAATATTAGATGAATACAAATTATATTTATCAAATACTTTGCAATGAAATTATAAAAAAAATTCAACACACTAGGATTCGCAATTTACATAAAGATTAAACTAAAAATAGTAAGCTTGTTAGAGATAAATCTTAACTCAAACAACAATACGTGCAAACCATGCAGAAAACAAGACAAAAACTTCAGATACATTCCAACAAAAATTTCAGTTACGCTCCCAATATATACAAACCCATATCTATATCTATAAACAAAAGCTATCTATGAATTCCAGTAACATAAAAATATTCAACGAAAACAAAGAAACATATTTTCAGCACTAAAAGACTGTGGATACTCAAATAATATCGAATAAACAAAAGAAAATTCAAACAAAAACAATAGAAAAAGAGACATATTCTTGCTCAATAAAATATAAACACAAAAATAGAACTATTTCTTAACATCATAGAAATACACTTCGACTAACACAACAATTTTTTAACAATCATCAGAAAATCAGTCAAAATCAGTCACAACTCCATGAAAATATGAAGAAAATAATAATAACATAAAACAACAGCAATGTACAAATAAAAACAAATATGGACTTAATAAATAATATACACAACGAACATGACTAATGACACCAATACAAACATAAGGTAACAGGATTCAAAGAAAGATCCATTAATCACAAAACATAACTTAAGACAAATAATATAAAAAACAATACAACGCTATCAAATATATATACTGAATCTGAAAGAAAATAATATTACCGCAAAAATTAAATGGGAAATAGTAAAAAAACATCACCACACAGCAGCAATAGTAAAAGCTGTAAATTATGACTCGAAACAATAATCAGCTTTAAAAACCAAAGTAATATATTAAAGAAAAAAATATAATGAGAAACATACACACATTGCTACACAAATATTAATAAATAAAAAAAAAAAACTAAAACTACCATATAAATGAATTGAAAATATAAATATACAAACACTCAGCCTTGACAAAAACAGAAAATGATATGACAACATCCAAACGAAAAAACAAACACATAGCCCATTAGCACCAAAGCTACAAATACACGAAGATTACCTTAAAAAAGAAATCAACTACAGTGATAAAACATAATAAAACGGCAATAAAAAGGTCAAGACTATAAAATAGGAACCCACAACAAAAAGTGTTCAAACTATATCCGAAGAACAAACCAACTAAAAATGCAATTAAGCAGACACCCACTCATGCGTACAATAAATAGCAATAAAAAGAAATCAAACCCAAGCACAATAAAATTAAATAAAAGGATAAAGAAAACATGCCAAACACAAATATGTCAACTCCCACAAAGTAAATTATTAAAAAAACTAGCTAAACATTAATAAGAAAAAAGGGAAATAACTGAAAAAAAATCTAGCCCTGATGAATGAAGATTTTATAACATTGATATCAAACGATACCTCTTTGGTTATAATTACAAATTCTTTGCAGTAAGTCAGCTAAAGCTCTAAATTCAGGAAGATAACAAGAACTTTACGATAACAATCCTGTTTGCCAAAATGACTTTTAGCAGTAAATCTACCAAAAAACAGCAATCTTAGCGCTGAACATTTTCACAACTCGACACACACACACACACACACACACACACACACACACACACACACACACATATATATATATAGTCAGTTTGTTTTATATACGTTTCACTCCAAGGCAATACTAACAATGGTAAACAAGGTGTTACAATGAGGAGAGATGGATAATATAAAAGACAAAAGTAGTGGTGATTTTGTAGAAAAGATAAGAATGAGGTAGGAGTCACGGAGAAAGAAGATGCCAATTGACCTTGCATTTACACTTTTGTAGATTGTATCTGTCAGGGAAGTAAGCATGGAGAAGAGTGTTCCAGAATCGGGAAATGTGAAGAAAGAAACTGATGGAGCAAAATTGGTGGTTACATTTGCCATTTTTGACGGGAAAATCGTGGGAAATCTTTGCCCATATAGTTGCGCGGGTAAATTGAAGAGGTCGTGGCACCAGTAAATAAAGCTCGTCAAAGCAGAAGGCGTGAAAATTCTTCCGTGAAGTATACAATGGCCGAAGGCGAGCAGCCAAATCCTCACCAATTACATTGTAGATCGTCCTCTGTATTTTGTGAAGAACCCCGAGATGAACAACAGGATCAACTGACCAGATATGGCAACAGTATTCAATGCACATAAGAATGGTAGATTTATAAATGTGCAAGATGAATTCTGACGATAAAACCTTCCTGATTCAGCATACCGACCCAATCTTGAAGTCAATGTACTTATTGATTCTATTTATGCATTCCACTTTAGATAGGCTGAGAGATTGAAGTCGAGAAGGCGCATTGTACTGCCTTTGGTGAGACTAGTGTGATCCATGTTAATAGACTTTGGTGGTTAAACGCGTGCAGACTCGTTCTGAATGCATTAAAATTTACAATCCGCTTCTTACACAGATCCATCACAGATTATAGCTCCTTTCAAAGAGCAGACTCTAGATCTAATTTGTTGACTCAGGCAGATTTCTTATTAAGACGGGATTAGGTGGGGGTGTCATTTGCGTAGACACCACTTTAAAAACTGACTAAATCAGGAATGGAATTGATGGATATAAGAATAAGCGTAGAACTTCAGATAGTCTTGAGGGGCACATGCATTCACAAGAAATAATAAATCGATTGTCTAGTGATACAATAGCCCTGTAGCTTGTTTAGAATGCCAGCATCCTAAATCCTATCAAACACTTTCGAGATATCCAGGTTTACCGCCCGATTTTGGCGTTCTTATCAAAGGGCTGATATATTTACTCGGTGATGTACCTTAGCATATAAGCAGTAGAACTGACGAATCGGAAGTCATATATTTTAAAAGAAAATAATTCGTTGGATGCAAGATGTTGAATGATATCATCACTGATAATTGTCTCGAACACTTTGCGAAACATCGGTATATTTAGTAGAGTAGAATGGAACTCAAGACTTTTTTTACCGAACCCTTAAGGACACATTGTCCAGTGGATATAGACGATGGATAGATTCGTGAATTGAATACCAGGCTACTGCAGTGGTGAACAAACAACATAGAGGATTAGAAGGAGATAACTGATGATTACTATATGTGGCTCTACGCAAGAAATAAGGATGACATACTCCAGTGATTGCAATAAAGGGTTCAGTCAGTTCGAAATTCCTAGCACCTGAAGAAGCTTGGAACATACAGCAGCCAAAACATAGTGGCAAGAGGGCGTTTGCTACCAGAATTAGGCAACGCATAGCATCCTCTAAGTTTGGCTCCAAAGATTACTGGCGTCTCTGCAAAAGCGTGCTCAGCAGGAACAAGACTTCAATACCCCCACTAATCAATGAATTTGAAGTTCTCACCTCCCCAGCCAACAAGGCTGAATGCTTTGCCCGTAGATTCTTAACCAATTCGACATGGACTCGTTAGGAATACCTACACCAGACTTCCCACCCAGAACTAAGGCTCAACTAAATAACGTCCACATTACACCCTCGCTGGTCGCCAAGATAATTGCGCAACTTGACCCACACAAAGCGAGCGGTGGTGACGGAATCCCAGTCATAGTACTGAAGAAATGTGCCCCAGAACTCACCTCTGTCCTCTCTAAACTCTATAACCTCTGTCTATCTGCTTCCTGCTTTCCTGCCTGTTGGAAGTCCTCCTGCGTAGTTCCTATATTTAAGAATTCTGGCGAACACTCAGACCCCGCCAATTACCGTCCTATTAGTCTCTTTCCAATCTTTGGCAAAGTTTTCGAAGCCATTATCAACACCGAGATGATTCAGCATCTTACGGCCAAAGGGCTTCTCTCTGACAATCTGTATGGGTTTCGCTTCACCAGGTCTACTGCTGATATGCTAACGACCATTACCGAGTACATATACCAGGCACTCGACAAGAATGGTGAAGCCCGAACCGTTGCCTTGGATATCTCCAAAGCATTCGACAGGGTCTGGCATGCTGGCCTCTTGTGCAAACTGCGGAGCTATGGGATAACTGGACATCTGTTTGACCTCATCCAGTCTTTCCTCTCTAACCGCACATTGAAGGTGGTATTAAATGAGCATGCCTCCCAAAACTACCATACGAACGCGGGCGTCCCTCAATGTTCTATCCTAGGTCCCACGCCCTTTCTGATCTACATTAATGATCTCCCCGACACCATTAGATCCCAAGTTGGCATGTATGCCGACGACACAACAATCTACTCCCGCATCGATCAGAAACCAGGTCTGGACGACAAAGTGAACCTCGCTGCCGTACCTGAAAGGGACCTCCAATCTGTAGTGGCCTGGGGTAGGAAATGGTTGGTAAATTTCAATGCCTCTAAAACAAAGCTGTTATCAACTAATCACCATAGACAATCGCATCTACCTCCCATTAGCATGGGACAGGCTAGCCTCTCAGAGAGTAAAATACTACGACTCCTTGGCCTTACACTCTCGGCGGACCTCAAATGGAATGACTATATTGAATCCATTGCCAAATCTGCTGCTATGAAAGTGGGCTCCCTGTGCAGGGCCCGGAAATTTTTCCCACCTGAATCTATTCTGCACATATACAAATCTACCATCCGCCCGTGTATTGAATATTGCTGCCATATCTGGTCGGGTGCCCCTGCTGTTCTCCTTGAGCTTCTTGACAAAATACAAAGGAGGATCTGTAACGTGGTTGATAATGACTTGGCAGACCGGCTGCAGCCGCTCTCTCACCGGCGTGATGTGGCTTCCCTGTGCCTCTTCTACAAGTACTTTCATGGCTTCTGCTCCGATGAGCTTAGATCACTGGTGCCGCCTAAGCAGGAATTTACACGAGATACTAGATTAGCAACTAGGTCCCACCCTTTTACAGTTAAACAAATAAGATGTAACCGTAAATTCTACTCCAACAGCTTCTTTTCTCGCGCTTCCCGCCTGTGGAACTCCCTTCCACAAGTCTGCTTTTCCGACAGTTACAATCTCCAGGTGTTTAAATGTAGGGTCAATAGACACCTCCTATCACACTAACTACCAACTATTCTCACAACACTCTCATCTACCCAACCCTCATTCTCGGTATCCTTACCCGCCTATCACCCACCCTCTGTCATTTCCTATATTTAATCACCCTTTCTCCACTCTACGTAGCCCCCTGCACAGTAGTGGCAGTGACATGCCTTGCTCGGGGTGAAACGCTTATAAAAAAAAAAGTACAAATGGCAATAAAGATGAAGAGAATAGTTCGAATAATATATAAACCACAAACAAAATTAAGATGTAAAGAATAACAAGAACATTGTTATAAAAAAATGAGGAATTTGTAGAGTAAAATAATTTCCGAACATGATCATCATCTCAAAAAATTTATAAACACATTTTTAAAAAAGACAAAATGGAACATTAGGAAAATATTGACAATAAACAAAAGGGATAATATAGTGAAAACAAAAATTAAATAGTCACAACATAACAGAATTTTAAATGTAAATAACAAATATATATATATATATATATATATATATATATATATATATAAACTAAATTGAAAATAAAGTATCAGATACACAATGGAGAAAGAACAGCTGAATCTGCTAGAAAAATATGGATAATAAAAAATTCTAATCCTACAAAAGCTGTACTTTAAATCTATTCTGTTGGCATTTACAAATCACTCCATTCTGTCAGTTTAAAAGCTAGTTATAATCTCTAAATTTAATTTTTTTTTCATCTAAGTGTAAATGTCTAAAGCTATTAGAAGTTTGCGATCTTCCTATGATCTTCCTTCCGATCTTTCGAGAGATTCCTCTATCTTGTAATTCTCAGAAAGTTTTAGACAGAGCCGTCTGGGTTCTAAGTTTGGGCAAAAAGAATAAGTATTTATGATTATACTGTCTATGTTTCAAAAGTCCTGCAGAAATTCAAATGTATAATTTTTTACTATATTATATTCAGTAGGAAAAACAGTTATTTGTTTTGTGATTTTTTAAACAAACATATAACTCCAACTTGACAGTTATCTTTAATTCTACAGTTACTGGAAGATTCGTAGTTATTTAGCAATAATTATAATATCGTTACCTAATATTTTATTATTATGAGAATGAATGACGCTCTGGATTTCACTAGTAAATTAATCCGTATCGTATATGAAAAAGAAAGAAACTATATTTATTTCTCTCTCTTTCAAATCGTCAGCTAATTTATCTATTCGCCGGATTTTACAAGTACATGATAGTATTAAAATAGTTTTTTAAATAAGCTCACATCGCGAATTACAATGAAGCACAACTCATAATACCACTAATATTAATTCCTCTCTCACCGTTGTATTAAACCAAACAATATATATATATATATATATATATATATATATATATATATATATACCAGCTGGAAATAGTGTCATATACCTCCCCCACATCTCTGTCATTTTAAGCATAAATATGACATTATAAATCCAAGACACTATTTCAACAGACAGCTTTACAAGATCTTCTTTTCCTCTTACTTTTTCACTTCTTTTCTTTTCCTTTCAGCCATGCAAATTCAACAAAGAAAAAAAGTCTTTTACTAAAACAAGGTCTCTTTAAGCAATTAGAAAAGATCATTTTCCACCTTTGGTTCATTTTCCACCTTTGGTTCATTTTCCACCTTTGGTTCTACCTACATTTTATTCAATCTAACCATGCAATTTCAATAACACATTTTATTACCTAACCATGCAAAATTATTAAAATATCCTTCATTAAACATTCTCTACAGACAACTGGAAAAGGTTCTTATTTTCATTCTCGGCCCTGTCTAAATTTTATTCAAAGCTAAACATGCAATTTCAATAAAAATTCTTTATTAAAACATCTCTTCAGACAACTGGAAAAAGTTCGTTTTTTATTCTCGGTCCTGTCTATATTTTATTCAAAGCTAAACATGCAATTTCAACAAAAGATTCAACAAAAATCTCTCTACTGCCAACCTGAAAAAAATTAATAAAAATGTGTGTGTGTGTGTGTGTGTGTGTGTGTGAATGAAGATATCTTTTTTCTTTTTTTTTTCATCATGACTTTCCTTTTTGGACACTATTCTTCTCTGCTCCGATTGGGTTGATTCCTTAGGAATATTAGACACCATATGGTAACTCTCCGTTTTTTTTCAGTGTAACCTGCCAAAATTCTCCCAAATCCTTCAACATTTTCATATTGCCGCTACTACTATAGTAATGAATAGTAAAGTACCTAATACTGCTGACCAATTTATTAGAATATTTCCTTACCATCCACCCTGATCTTGCCTTAACGTAATTTTGGGTATTTTCTTTGCTATCGCGTTCCATATCTCTATATAACTATCCGAATTCCTATTAACACAGTTATTAAAGTAACTAACACTGCTGACCAATCTATTAGAATATTTCCTTACCATCCACCCAGATCATGCCTTAATGTATTATTGAGAAATTTCCTTGCTATCGGATTCTGTATTTTTTATAGTTATTTAAATTCCTGTTGTCCCAGCTAATTTTTCAACTAATTATTCTCTCGTAGTATCTTTTCCATTTACAGTTCCCAACTAGCTTTCAATTCTCTTCTCAATATTAATAACAGTAGGGTGATTGCTTTAGAAAAGTGCGCGCCTACCCTTGACCTGGGGTTTCACGCCCAGCCCCTACTGACAACTGGCCAGTTTGTTGCATCGGCGGTCGTTCGCCCACCAAGACACGCTTTTTTGTCACGCAGGTCTTATTCACCCACACCTAGTTATAATTTTGCTATTTTCATTTACTTGATTTGGTTTCTATTCTACGAAGTTTCGACTTCTATTCTAGGACTTCCTCATAGTTTCTCCAGCTATTCTGTCATTTGGTCTATCGCAACGGGTTGCTGGTTCATCCTCATTTGTTTTTCATAAGCTTCTATTCAGTTATTTCTCCATTAGCAACCTCAGAATATTTTATATGACACTGGACCACTTTCTCTTGTCCAGAACTTTTTCTTTCCAGTGAATTTCGTAGTACACAGGGTATCCAACCCTTATTTCTAAAAATCTTCATACTGGCATTCACCCCGCCAATCCTCATCTTACAAGTATTTCCATTTTATCTAATGTTACAACCACATCGCGTCCGACCCCCACAACAGAAATAGAGATCTACCCTTTTTAGGCCCCATCTTTCGCTTTCTCTCTGTCTATCTGCCTACCCAAACATCGCACACCGTCCATCTATCAGCCGGCCCGTAGACTACTTGATCTTTATCTACGGCCGCTAACAAAATTTTTGACACTTTCGCCTCCTCTCCAGGGCTCGGTACCCTTGGCTCCCCACAAAGACTCTGCATGTCCTTGGACGGTCTGTGTTCTCTATCGCATATTTTCGACCCTGGCATTCACCACTCCTAACCGTAATCAGACATTGAAAAAATACGACCAGCAATCAATTGATGCACGGGAATTCGGCAAGCCACCAAAACTAGAGGGAAAAACAAAAAGTGTCTTACCTGGTACATGTTTTCTCCGACGTACGCTGCCAGGGTTCTTGACTCGTTCGGTGGTTATTCAGGGTCGATCCCCGGTCACGGCAACCAATAAATGTATAACACTTTCTACTGGCCAACTTTACCCGTGGCAACCTTCGGGTCAAATCCTGGTCTCCGCACCAATAAATGTCACACTTTCGCTCGGGTTGGCATTACCCGTGTTAACCCTCTGGTCTAATCCTGGTCGTGATGATCTCGTCACAAAAGCTGGTCTTCAAGACATCTATTGCAATAACGGACCACTGCCCACGTTGTGATTTGATTTCAGAAAGTCGCGTTGTGCAAATCCAGCAGCCGTCTTTCCACCAGAACCAGACCGGACACTTGTGGTTAGAAATAAACACGGCACAAAAAAAAAAATTAAATAAATGACTAAGGTCGAACACGCCTGGAGAGTTACGAAGAATGTTTAAATAAAAAATTATATTAGTCACAGCAGCAGATAATACAGTGGTCGGAATGCCAGTTTACAACGGAGAGAGAGAAAGTTCGTTTTAAAATATTGGAGTTTCTAATATTCAAAATAAAATTTTTTTTCTAAGTGTCGTTAAAGTAACAGAGTTCTTCAAATTTTCGTTAAAATCTTTTCACGTATTCTCTAAAATTGAAGCTGTCTATTCTCTAGGTAACGTTAAAAAGTAACAAACAACATCTTTAGATTTTTCAATACCCACAATTTCTTTTCCCAGGAACAACTAGTAGGGATTTAACCCTACCTGATTTCATAAAGTAAGTCATGACATTTTGTTATGACTGTGACCATTTTGTCAAATTTCCACCTGGCCCACAATAATCTATATCTTATATGAAAAAGAAAGAAAACTATATTTATTTTTCTCTCTTTCAAATTGTCAACTAATTCATCTATTCCCTGGATTTTACAAGTACATGATAATATTAAAATAGTTTTTACATAAGCTCACATTTCGAATTACAAGAAGGCACAACTAATAATAGAACTAATATTAATTCCTCTCTCTCCGTTATATTAAATCAAACAAAAATATACCAGCCGAAGATAGTGTCACACACACACACACACACACACAAACACACACACACACACACATATATATATATATATATATATATATATATATATACAGGGTGTAAACGATAAATTGGCAGTTTGAGATCTCAGACTTTAAACCTTGATTAAGAAGGGACATTTAAAGACATTTAAGATTTGTGTATGTTTATTTAACTGATTTATTAAATACAAACATTTTATTCTATGCGTCCACCTTCTGCGTCCACAACTTGGTGAATGCGAGCCCTAAAAGCACGACAGACCTTGGCAGCTGACTCTTTCTTGATATCGCGGAATGCTCGCCTTACGGAGGTCTTCAGTGAGGCCACACTGTTATGGGGGCGAGCATTAGAGACTTTCTCAACATCGCCCCATAACCAATACTCGCAGGGGATTCAAATCTGGCGAACTAGAGGGCCAGATATTCGAGGGCACAAAAAACGGCAACTCTCTCTTCAAGAAGGTCTGCACTGTTTTTGATCCATGAGCAGGTGCAGAATCCTGGAGGAATATCACTTTGTTGGGATCATAGTTCTTCTTAATCCAGGGTAAGAGAACTTCCTCCTGAATCTTCAGATATTCCACCGTATTGATCTTTAGGCCCACTTCAATGAAGTGACGGGGCATGACTTTCCCATCGCTGGCAACAGCTCCAAACACCATGACAGAGGCAGGGTGTTTACTCTGCATGACTGGAGGAACACAAGAAGGGTCAATGGCGATAATTCTCAAGTTTCTGCGGTTGGTGACTTCGTCTACCACAAACTTTTTCTCGTCCACAAAAATGCAAACGGTTCCACCATGGTGTTTCAGGTGATTGAGTAGCAAGGGGCTTCTCTCTTTACGAATGGTCTTAGATTTCGTTTTAAGAATGTTACGACGTCGTCTGCAGTATGACTTCATCCAAAGATCTTTCCGTACTGTATTAGAAATGGTCATTTTGGTCACATTCCGCTTTTTCGCCAGGTCAACCATTGACTGTGATGGATTTGCTGTAATGGATCGTTTCAAGCCACTGAAAAACCTTCTGGTGTGGATTTTATCACTTCTCGGAATGTGAGCCTTCCTTTGCATGTCTTTACCTTCCCTTAAGTTTGTTACAACACGATAAACAGTCCTAGGAGCATAGCCAGTGTCTCTGATAATGTCAGACGTCTTATGCCCGGCGCGGAACAATTCAGCAATAACCATTCTATGGTTAAATTCTACACTGGCACTCATTTTGTTAGTATTTTTAGGTAGCTAATCTGGACTTCAGACTCTAAAGAGTACAGCAACTAACATTTCAGATCGATAATGCCGCTTTAAAAAACCTAAATTGCGGATTGAAATTACTGCCAATTTATCGTTTACACCCTGTATATATATATATATATATATATATATATATATATATATATATATATATATATTGTTTTTTATCGAGAAGTTTATTTTTATTTTTTTTGCACTTAAACTCCTGTGTTTATCTTCAGTTGCAATTGTCACATATGGAGCTCAACATTTGACCTAGATACTAACTTTAAATATGAAGCAATGTCTACAAATCATTAACTTTTTAGCAATTGATATTTGAGATTAGACTTCTCTCAATGAACTTTTATACTGCGCCCGCATCTCATTTTGTATGTGTTTTACTTTTGTGTGTTTACGCAAAGTACTTCAAAATTTAAAGATTAAAATGACCAAAATTCTGTTGTAATGGCAAAACAGTTTTTTTAGCAGAAATGTATCCGTATATCCCAGATCTATGTTACCATATAAAAAATTATTTATATTTAACATAGTAAAAAAAATTGAAATCTCGAAAAATCTACTAAAATATTTATTGTGAAAAAATTACATAGTATTTTCCATCCGATATATTCTGAATTATACAGATATATTGAAGACGAACGAAACAAAAAAAAAATAATTCGAGTATTAAAAGAAGTCTCGGAATTGACAAAACTAAAGCCATATAAACTGATGGTACTGAAATTTTAGCTTATTCTTAAACATATTACATAAAATTAATTCCACTTGTGGTAAACAACAAAAAAAATTTGCTAAATAATTAAAGAGGATCCTCGTAATATATTTTAAGAAAATTATAAAATATCAAATAAGGGTTGTAATGGTAGAATGGCGTTCGGAAATCTTTCTAGTTTTTAAGAAGTTATTTAATAATTCATATAAAGTAAGATTCAGTGATTTTTGCATCGGAAAAAATCTGTAATTACAATGTATTTCATAAACTTAATTTAAAGAACTTTTTGTATAGTGTTAATATTTTATGTGACTCATCATTGCCTCAATGAATTTAGTATTATAAACCCTTTTGTTTCCCGAATTATGCGCATCAGTCAAAACATTATAAAAGATATAAAATAACTTGACAAATTTCTGGTTGAAAATTATTTTTATAAGTTTAGGTGTCTCTACTGTTCGTTGGGTGCTTCTTGATCAATCCAAAACACCTGGCTTTTCAGATGATTTATAAAACTGCCTTTTGAGAGTCCGACTTCCTAATCTATAGATTACTGGATTATGTTTGGTCATATTTATTTATATTCTTTCAGATTACTATCAAAATGTATACAATAATTTTAAGTAATGAAAGACAACCAAATTTAGTATCATGAAAATTTATTGTGTGAAAAGAAACATCGAGAATTTAGCTAAATATATGTGCATGGCATTAAAATATTAACATGCTGACTCATTTTAATGAGAAAATCAAATACACATTAGTAGTGTGCGTGTGAATACAAAATATACAGAATTTATTATAATTAAAATATGTGTGATGTACCATTTCAACTACTGTAGAAAAATCATCATATGAAAATTTGACTCGTGAGGGCTTGAGACTTGGAAAACCATAAAACTGATAAATCAAACACTGCCATTTGCATAGACGGTCTTCTAGAATACCAAAGAAAGTGCAATACATATAAAAACAATGACACTTCATAAAAAAACTGGTAAAAAGTGAAAGCACTAAGAAGACACTAGACAATATACGTATGTTCCAATATTTACAGACTGCATAAAATATTTCGAACGTTAAACAAAATTTTACTCCTTTATATTTGAAGATAACATCGAGAGAACACATGAGCAACGACGAAATGTTAGAGAAGATGCAAACGAGAAGATAATTTATACTTAACATCAAGAAGAGACAACTGTGGTTCCGGGTACACGTAATGAAAAAAAATAGCCTTGAGAATACTCACAGGACAGATAAAAGAGAAAAGTAACGTGACTTATATTTGGTAGGCTAGAGCAAGTGGATGGCAGAGTGGCGTTTGGGAGAGATAACACGAAGAATGACATTACGAATAGCAAGGGACAAGGATGAGTTTAATTAGATGATCGCCTACATACTGAAGGGACACAGCACATTAAGAAGAAGAAGATTGTTGGTCAATAAAAACAGCGCAAATAAAATAGAAATGCTCTCGAAACACAAACATTGGAACGTGATCGGTCGAATTATGATGTCAGGTATTTCCACAGACGTAAAATAATATCTTGTTCTTCTTCTTCTTCTATGTGCCCTGTCCCTTCAGGACGTAGGCGATCATGGCTCTCCACGTCTCCCTACTCCTTGTGGCTCTTAGTATGTTTGCTCCTGTTGCTCCTGGCAACCCCCGTTCCGACATCCACCTGATCAGTCCCTGCAAATACGTCATCCGCTGCCTTCCTCTGTCTCTCCTTCCTTCTATCTGTCCAGTCAGTATCAGGTTCTCCAGGCTCTCCTTCCTCATTGCATGTCCCAGGAACTTCAGTTGTCTCTTCCTGATGCTCAGCATCAATTTCCTTTTTGTTGACATTCTTTCTAACACCTCGTCGTTGCTTGTATGCTCAGTCCACAATATCCGTAGCATCCTTCTGTAGAACCACATTTCGGCCGCTTCCAGTTTTGTCCTCATTTTCGATGATATTGTCCAGCATTCACAGCCGTATTGAAGAACTGATATCACGTAGCAGTCTAGAACTCTTTTCTTCGTTTCTATTGAGATTTTGCTGTGTGTTAGTATTTTGCTCATCTTCTGGAACGCGTCCTTTGCCATGCCAATTTGCCTTCCGTGTCGCACTTTCCATCTCCTGTTAGAACACTTCCTAGGTACTTAAATTCTTGTACTTATTTGATTCTGTTATCCTCCACCTGTATTTGGCATTTTGGCTTGTAAGTTTTGCTGATGACCATGCACTCAGTTTTCTTAAAGTTTATTTGTAGTCCCTTCTTGTCACTCTCCACTGCTACTTTCTGTATGAGGTCTTGTAGTTTCCTTTCCGTGTCCGCAATCAGCACTGTATCGTTCGCATATCTTATGTTGTTCAGGTTGTGGCCTCCAATACTGTTCTATATATAATGGTTCACGCCAGTTATTATGATGTGCGTATTTCTTTGTTTCTTCTATATTTACCCAAAAATATTTCTAATATTCAAGAAAATCTAGGAATGGCATCATTGTCAAAAATGTCAAATGTTTATACACAGTAAAACAACGTATATAACAATCGTCATGAGACTATAAACTTTTTTATTAAGTGAGCCAGTTTGGACGTATTTTCCGTGAATCTCTATTTAATTTAAAATGAATTAAGCATGAAAATTATAAATGAAAATACTTTATATATTAAAGTTTTGTAACTTTATGCATATATATATATATATATATATATATATATATATATATATATATATTATAAGGAAAATAGAAAAACAGATAGATTAAAACCGACTGCACATGTATTTACTTTTAAAAGGAGTGCTGAATACAAAGAAGAGCTTAATACTGCAATTTTGTTATTACAATGATTTATAAAAAAACAGAACCACACAAAAATTTTAATGTTTGAGAAAAATATTGTTCTTCTTTTGGTGATATTATAAAATAAACCTGAAAATGATTTAGTTTAAAAGTATCTATTTTATTTATTTTAAAATATCACCATAAGAACAACAATATTTTTCTCAAACCCACTTACAACACACACACACACACACACACACACACACACACACACACACATATATATATATATATATATATATATAATTATGTTTTAACAATCGTTCATAAAAAGGTTGTATCACATGAGCAATTTTTTTATGTTTCTAATCATTACTGATCTATTCAGGTGATATTTTTAAATAAACGTGAAAATGATTTAGTTAAAAACTATCTATATTATTTATTTTAAAATATCACCTGAAAGGATCAGTAATGATTTGAAACATAAAAAATTGTCATGAGATATAAGCTTTTAATGATCGATTGTAAAAACAAAATTATATCTATCTATCTATCTATCTATCTATCTATCTATCTATCTATCTATCTATCTATATATATATATATATATATATATATATATATATATATATATTATATATATACATATATATATATATATGTGTGTGTGTGTGTGTGTATGCATGTGGGTGGGTGTGTGTGTGTATGTGAGTGTGTGTTTTAAATGGGTTTGTGAATCAGGAACAAGCGTTTTGTTTAATATTTTATTATTTTTATGAAGTAGGATTGACTTTATTAATAAAACGATGGTCGCATAAAATGTATATAGAAAAATATCGCCTCATTCAAAAAGATCTTTATCTTTTCATATTCATATATATTTATATATACGTAAGTGGATGCTCATATTAACATGCATGTAAATTTATATATGTATTTCTATATGTGTCTATATGTATGTTTTTACCCAGGCTAATTTTCTTATATTTTTACATTTTTTGACAGTTCATTAGTTTTCTGATTTTACTGAAACCTTGGCGTAAATACTTTATTTGAAATTCTCCATGAGCTATTTTCCCTTAAATCATATTTTATCTAAAAGACGTCTGAAATTCCAAGATCTATACAAGCAAGAGAAAATTAGGACAACTTGACATGATTGAAAGGCGTGTTTATTTACATTTATTTTCGTTAAGTAACGTTTTTTATCGATTCCCTATATTTTCTTCAGACAAAACAGTTTTTCTTGCAGTTCACAAAATCCATAAGTCTGCGTGCCGTATCATTTGTATGGTTGGCGCTATAGCGAGTATAAATTTTCATTTCAAAAGAAAAGCTTTTTTTTTCTCGCAGATCAATAGTATAGCTTTAGCAATTCGAATAATACAAAAGCAGTGCCTTATATTAGTATTTGGATTTGAAATTGGGTTCAATAAAATGATTATTTTTTTTTCGTTTTGTAAATGTCTGACTCGTTCTTTTTTCGGTAAATGTTTTGAAATAAGAGAAGCACAACGGAATATTTTATAAAATTCATTAAACGTTAGCATTCGGTTTTGAAGAATGCTGTAAATAACGCTTCAAAATAATGAGGATTATGAATATGATAATAAAAACATCCTGGGTGGAATTCACATTCAAACATTAGACGAGTACACATTCGGCGTTAAAAATTAAACACAGCTCATAATTACATACGTAATGTTTCTCAAATTTTCTGCAATTTTCTCAACATACGTAAGGTGATTTGAAATTATATTTTATTCTCTTTCTCTCTCTCTCGCTCTCTCTCTCTCTCTCTCTCTGTATCTCACTCTCTCTACATATATATATATATATATAGAGAGAGAGAGAGGAGCTAATTATAATAATGAATATATTAAGAATTTATTGAAGATTACACGTGCTATCTTTGTTTCAGCTGCAAACAAAAGCATGCATCGTAATCATTTAGTTCCTTTTCTTATGTAAAGCGAATGTTAAATTTTAAATTGGTTAATAATTGAAATTAATATATATATATATATATATATATATATATATATATACATGGAATTATACGGAACTATACGGAATTAGAATTATCTTATATGATTGAATAATTTTATTCCTTTAACATTATTTTTTAATGGATACTAATATTCGAGTGGAAAATCTGTTTATATACATACATACATACATACACACAGACACACACACACACACACACACACACACACACACACACACACACACACACACACATATATATATATATATATATATATATATAGTTAAACAGAACATTACAATTTCACCTAAACTTAATCGTTTGAGAAATATTTAATTTGCGAAAAAAATCAATCTGCATATTCGGGGGAATTGCCATCTGAAAATGAGTCGAATCTTTACCAGTAGACCTACGAAATAATTCCATAGACAGAATCTGTAGAATGACTGTATAATTATAGAATAGAATCGTGTCTACCATAAAACCTTTCCTGGGTCGATTGGCAAGAATACGTCTGATCATAATACGACATCTCCTCGATGTTGGGAGTATGCAGGCTTGATTCCTTCAGGAATATAGATAATTTCTAAATGATTTCTCAAACGATTAAATCCTGTAGAAACTTTAATGTATTTTTTAACTATGTATATAAAAAAAACACAATTTCTACTTAAATACGCGTATCCTTTAAATGTAATTATGTTAAACAAATAAAATAAATCAAATATTTCGGCTAATGACAGTTTCGTAAATTTCGTATAATTCAGTAATGTTGACTTCGTTTACATTAGTTTACCTTTGATAAAATCTGAGCATATAATAACTGTTAGGTAAATTAAGCTGGAAATGACAAAATAAATGTTAAATTGAATCTTGTCTGTCATGAAATCTTTTGTTGTTTGGTAAAAACACATCTGATCTTACGACAGCATCTTCCCAGGGTAGAGACTATGCAGGTTCGATTCCTGCCGAAAAATAGATATTTACTAAACAACTAAGTCCAGTTGGCATCGCATTATATATATATATATATATATATATATATATATATATAATCACAAATAAGTGAAATGACACGTACATTAAAACCCACTATTTAAGCATTTATTTTTATAAAGAGTGCTTGATACACAGTAGAGCTTAATATTGTCATTTTGTTATTTCAATGGTTTATAAAAGCATAATATCACTACACAAAATGTTCATGTTTCAGAATGATACTGTCGTTCATCAGGGTATATGTTAAAGTAAATTGTGAAATTTTTTTTTTAATATAAGATGAAGTCAAGGTTATTTAGAAAATCAGGAAGTGGTAGTTAGAGAAAATGCTTTAGATGTGTCAATATTGTTTAATCAAAAGCGAGAAATATGTAAAAATAGATATTTAATATTTGGGTTATGAAATGGTACAGGATGACTTGGATCTAGACATGTCATTTTTAATTTTTTCTGGATAAGATCCATCGTAGAACTTTAGATTTTTTAAATGTGTATGCATTAATCATTAACAGGAGGTTGGATTTTATTTTATTTTTTATTGAACAATAGATGTTTTATTGCTATCTGTGAGTAAAAGGGGATAGAAATTTTAGGTCAGAAATAGGATTAAATAATTATGGTACAGTTAGTTATATTGTATTAAGTATAACAATTAAGCATCGTGTGGGTCATTTAGTTTAGTAAAAGAATTGTCGACTTTTTAAATATGTTGGAGTGTAAGTTATCAATGAATCATTGTAATTAATTAAATTTTAAAGAAAATTACTTTGTCTGAGTAAAGTACATTGTTGGGATCACACAATATTTAAACAAGTAAATTTGAATTTTTTAAAACTACTTCATGAGTAAAGGGCCTAAAATTTTTAAGTTATAATTATGATAAAATAAGTATGGCATATGAAACTATATTCTATTTAAGAAATCGAATTATGTATTGTGTGAATATTTTCTGTTCGTAAAATAATTATGAATTTTAAGTTATATTAGAGCATAAGTTATGAATGAAATATTGTATTTTTTATAAATTAAAATATAATTACTTTGTTTCAAAACATTTAAGATACATTGTCGGAACATATATTATTTAAATGGACATACACCAATCATTAACAGGCTAAACTTAATTTTTTTTTAAATTAGATGGAGTAGTACTTCATTTCACCTTTTATTTTACTACCTGAAGAAGAACAGTAATTGTTCTGAAACAGGAAAATACTTTGTAGAGATATTATATTTTTATATACCATTGTAATATCAAAATTATATATATATATATATATATATATATATATATATATATATATATATATATATACATAAAACTGAGAAAATGCATATAGCATAATCAATGAACTGACAACTTCTGAACTTTTGTTCAGAATATATATCACACTTTGAAACTATTCTGCCTAGTTAATTTTGTCATCCTTTTAATAATAAAGTTTATATTTTAGTTAAAAAATGTCATTGCTAAATTTTCTAACATTATATCGTTGTACTTTGAAATGCATCAATTTACTTCTTGGCGGTTCAGTAATAAGGTGAATCTAGAAGATTAATTCAATTATTGTTACATTATAAGTGTGGCGTAGTCTTTTTCAATTTAATCATTATACAAAATATCGTTAATATAAGTACTGAAAGTATTTCCGTGAAAACATTTTAGTATTTCTAAAAAAAATCAAGAAAAATATGTTTACAATTATACGTTTGTGTGTGTGTGTCGGGCATTGTGATTGTGATTTTGCATTCCGCTTTCTATTAGCGTCTTATTTTATAAGATTAACAAATTTCCCATTTCTCTAATATGTCGATTCTTGTGTTCATATTATTCCATAAACTCTTACACACATCACATATTAGATTTCTGAATGGAAGAAAACACTGAATAAAATTTTAAAGAAAATGAATTTTAGGATTTTTTTACAAATGAGTCTTTTTGATGATTTTATGTGCACAGGTTATTTTGGTTTGTTTCTGTTTTCCTTCAAATTTTTCCGTTTCTATCATTGCTTATGTTTATATTTCCAGATATAAGGAAGTACATTCACGAAAAATTTAAGTTTTGTACACACTGTAAACAAATAAAGGCTCACTAATATATACTTATATATATATACTAGCAGTATAGCCATGCGTTGTTCGGGGGTAATGAAACTAATCCATGGTCCTGGAGCTCAGAATCTTTGGATATTGGCACGAAAGACTAAAAAGCAATAGTTGTTTCCAGTTAAAGCTAAACCGTAGACTGAACGAAAAATGAATGGTATCTATATCGAATGTTTTTTTCGTCGTAAACTGAATTTTGAAGGATAAATAAATTCTCTGAGTAAACGGTATCATGGCTGAGACTAAGAACTACAATTATATCTACTTAGAGCTAAACCCAAAGCAAAAACTAAGATAAAAGAGCTGAAAAAATACAGACATACAGGCAGATAAACAGACACACACACACAAACATCTTGCCTTTTATATATATATATATATATATATATATATATATATATATATTTCTGCACAATTGTAAGAACTGCAACCTTGAAACTTCTGAATATCGTTTCTTATGTTTTTGTGTATGAGTGTATCAAATTTGATTAAAATCGGACCACTCCTTCTATAACCCGATTTTTGCGATTATAAATTTTCGACATTTATGAGGGGTACCCTGACACAAAACCCAGCTAAGAACACTCGCAGACGCTTATAGTAGAACAGTAAATTTTCAAGAAAATCGGTTCAGCCGATAGGTAACGGGGACACACGCACACACACAGACAAAGTTCCAGTTATAATAAGTTTAGATTAGATTTAGATATTTGTGTATGCGTGTTTGTGCGCGCGTTTATAAAGATTTCAAATTTTAATTCAGATTTGTTTTCCACTTTAAAAATACATATTTCCAATCTGTTTCTCACTACCTCTTAGTTCAGATAATATGAAACAGTTTTATTTCCCAAGTTTGCATATCTAAAATGCACATGATTCCAGCCTTATTAATGGAATTTGTTGCAGAAAATGCGTATATTAAATTACGTTTTTTATCATTAACATAGTTTTTAAATGATGCCGGCAAAACATGTTATTTGACTTTGCTCAATATCGGTTTTACGGAGATTGACTTAGATCTATCATGCTAAGTTATCACTGTAGACAAGTCTATGGTAATGAATCAAATTAAGTTGTTTGGAACTTGAAATTAAATATTTATTAATTGGCTCATTTATATAAAATCGGTTGCATTTTCCTGTTTATTTTCGTATATTATATATATAATTTATTCTAGAGTTAAAATTTATTCTTATTTTTCAGCCAATACCACGTATATCAAAGTCACCAAAATGACCATTACTTTGTAATTGTTACACTTCTCACTCGATGGTTCACATCTGTGTGAGTCGATAAGGAAAGTTTGATAAATTCGATAAATATTCTGCAAACCAACACTGATAATATCAAAGTACATAAATAGAGATGTTATTAATACTGGATATTTTCTAAATTCATTTTACTGAGATTTGATATTTATTGTTGACACAACTGTAATTGCCTACATCACCTCATTTTTATATTCTTTAATTGTATTTTACATATAAAAATCAAACAAAACTTTATTTTGATGGCTAATAATGTCGATATGGTGATTATGAGTATATAACAGTACCACCGAAAGAGAAACATTAGTATGTTTTATTTAATATTAGAATAGCAGAATATTTTTTTGTTTTGTAGAATCAGATATTTAGATGTGCTTTGCTAAATTATTACAAGTAATCTTTTCTATGTGCTATGAATCTTCTGTATTTTTCAGTCATAGTTTTTCTCAACAGCCTGTATATTGTAGCCCTTAAACTCTGTCTATTCGCCTTCTCTCTCTAATGCTGTTCCGCACTCCAGTCACTCAAGATTGCCTGGTAGCTTATGACATCATTAACCCTGTTGCTTTTTTCTTCAGTCTCTCCTGCGAGCAACACATTTTTCAAGCCTTCTTTCCTTAACATGTGAACTAGAAATTTCAACTCTCTTCCTAAAATTATGTATATATGTTTTTTTTTTTTTGTTGACATTGTCTATAGCAGATTGTTGTTGCTCCCATTGTCTGACCATGTTATTTATTAGCATTTTCGTAAATCCACATTTCTATTGTTCTGCGTATGTTTCTTCTTCATTGAGGTGATAATCCAGCATTCACTAAAGTCATTAAAATAGAATGTTTTGCCACTTCCACAAGAAAATCATATAAACACCCGTAATGAGTGAATAAGTTAAATAATTAATAAAGTACAAAAAATCTACTTTGATGATTTTTTGTCTACCATTAGCGCTGTATATTAACTTTATTTTTCTAGATATGTTTGCCACACGCACATAAGCTTTTTTTTTCTACATCTGGTGTATGATGCAAGTATTCTCAAAGAATCGGTGAAAGAACTAATTACTTCTTGAGTTGAGGTGTTCACTTAATACCTCAGCTGCATTTCAGGAAAGAACGATGATGAAGTTAATCAGGAATTAAATTTCGAAATAGCGAAACAGAAAGAAAGGTTTATTTAAGGGTTTAAGCAGAGTCACTCTGTAGATTTGTATTAGAATGCAGTTTAATTTCAGAAATGAATTTCGAAATAGCGAAACAGAAAGAAAGGTTTATTTAAGGGTTTAAGCAGAGTCACTCTGTAGATTTGTATTAGAATGCAGTTTAATTTCAGAAATGAATTTCGAAATAGCGAAACGGAAAGAAAGGTTTATTTAAGGGTTTAAGCAGAGTCACTCTGTAGATTTGTATTAGAATGCAGTTTAATTTCAGAAATGAATTTCGAAATAGCGAAACAGAAAGAAAGGTTTATTTAAGGGTTTAAGCAGAGTCACTCTGTAGATTTGTATTAGAATGCAGTTTAATTTCAGAAATGAATTTCGAAATAGCGAAACAGAAAGAAAGGTTTATTTAAGGGTTTAAGCAGAGTCACTCTGTTGATTTGTATTAGAATGCAGTTTAATTTCAGAAATGAATTTCGAAATAGCGAAACAGAAAGAAAGGTTTATTTAAGGGTTTAAGCAGAGTCACTCTGTAGATTTGTATTAGAATGCAGTTTAATTTCAGAAATGAATTTCGAAATAGCGAAACAGAAAGAAAGGTTTATTTAAGGGTTTAAGCAGAGTCACTCTGTAGATTTGTATTAGAATGCAGTTTAATTTCAGAAATGAATTTCGAAATAGCGAAACGGAAAGAAAGGTTTATTTAAGGGTTTAAGCAGAGTCACTCTGTAGATTTGTATTAGAATGCAGTTTAATTTCAGAAATGAATTTCGAAATAGCGAAACAGAAAGAAAGGTTTATTTAAGGGTTTAAGCAGAGTCACTCTGTAGATTTGTATTAGAATGCAGTTTAATTTCAGAAATGAATTTCGAAATAGCGAAACAGAAAGAAAGGTTTATTTAAGGGTTTAAGCAGAGTCACTCTGTTGATTTGTATTAGAATGCAGTTTAATTTCAGAAATGAATTTCGAAATAGCGAAACAGAAAGAAAGGTTTATTTAAGGGTTTAAGCAGAGTCACTCTGTAGATTTGTATTAGAATGCAGTTTAATTTCAGAAATGAATTTCGAAATAGCGAAACAGAAAGAAAGGTTTATTTAAGGGTTTAAGCAGAGTCACTCTGTAGATTTGTATTAGAATGCAGTTTAATTTCAGAAATGAATTTCGAAATAGCGAAACAGAAAGAAAGGTTTATTTATGGGTTTAAGCAGAGTCACTCTGTAGATTTGTATTAGAATGCAGTTTAATTTCAGAAATGAAGTGTTCTTTCTTTTATTGAAAGAAAATAATCTAAGACAGAACATAACGAGAGAGAGATAGAGAGAGAGATGGGGCGTGAGAGAAAGAAAGATTACCGAAATCAAAGTGATTCTGTCAGCAGTGTTTCCGCTAAGATCTTTTCAAACTCCTGAAAATTATTACGAAAGAGAGAAAGAAAGAGAAAGAAAGAGAGATAAACAATCTATAACATTGTATTCTGGGAACATTGACTTAGTGTAAAAGTTAGGAATCATGTTTCGCTGGAACACTTCCAACTAACGAGTGAGTTCAATCTATACTGTTTGACTATATACTTTCGGTATTGTACCACATCTAAGTAACTATTTGCAAATCCCTATAATCACGTATCTTTCTCTTCTGGTCATATAGATCAGGTTGAATTTTAACTTTATACGTTTTCGATTCTCAATTGTCCTATCCGAATATATTTGTCCCGACTGAAGACAACTATATCTGTTGATGAAACTGTGACTTTCCAAATAAAATAATGGTCTCTCCCTTCACCTTCGGTGCACCAGGGTTCAATTATTCAGTTCTAGAAATAGAAAATCCAGACTATCTGCACATATGATTTGATTATAATATTGGAAGCATGTGCCGATCTAAATACACTTTTCGGAAGATCCGACATATTGTTGACAATGTGTCCAAAAGACGCACAATAGACTAGTAGCCTACCAGGACTAAAAAAAGAAAAAAACTTCTCCTTACCTACTACAAGATAGAGATGACTATCTCATCAAATACCAGATAGGGATGAAAGATGTATATATATGTTTCTGCAAGATAGTTACGCATAGGTGAATATAACGTATTCGACTGGAATTCAAACTCATCTCTCGTTTTTTTTTATTCCGAGCCACTCTCTATTACACCCCTAGCAAAGAGAATATTTTGCATTTGCATTAGTAATCCTGGCCTAGAGATAAAAGCTCATTTCTTCTACACCGGAGGATTGGAAATCGTTACAGTCTACATGTTTTGGGGCGTTTAGCACGCCGCTTCTGCGAAAGATTTATTGTGAAATTATTCTCATATTTGTTTTTCGAAAAATTTGGTTTGGTGTTAATTGGTTTAGTTTATGCATATTTTGCTTGGAACTCTATTGTAAACTTTTAGACATGCTGACAGACTTGTATCAGTAGATTATAAGTAGACAGAAACGTGTAATAAAGGAAGATCTGTTACACTGGTATCTTCGGTACAATAGATTTTTTGAAACTCAAAGAATTTTACGTCTATGTCGTTGGTGTTAGTAGGGAAAAATTACAATCGGAAATTCGAGCTAGTTTCCATTGTTTGATTTGTTTGGGATCATAGTTTGGCAATACACGATTAAATGATTTTTATGTGTTGAAAATGATTTTATAAAGATAGGGTTTAGATCGGTGAACTTTTCAGATATGAATTATTTTGATTCGTTGAAAATGCGCGTTAACTCTATGAAGAAACTAGAATTTCGTCGGATTTTTTGAGGTGATCGCCATACTTTGAAAATTTGGCGATAAATTCATCGCACTAAGTCTGCTGAATCTTTACGTTCAGAATGTTTTCTGTTATCTTGTTATCTGCGCTGAGCAGGCCAAAAATGTTACCACATGGATGCGATCGATGACATCAAGAAACAAGGCAGGATACTCTATTTTTAAAGAACGTAAAATAACAGAGACTCACTGAAGTGTATGATCTAATGAAGTATTGACACATTTCTTATTGAATTACTGACGAATGAAAAAGGAGATACACTGAATTGAATGAAAATGAAGCTAAAGTCAACAATTATCTAAAATATTGTCATATTAAAACAAATTGAGATTTAAATTGAGTAAACTTTCACTGTTATGTGTATGTGTCTTTATTTGTTTTCACAAAACTACTTTCTATTTTATGTATTTTAATATTTTGATGCTTGAGTAGAATAGATTAAAGACGCATATTCTCACATTTTCTAGCTTTCAGGAATGTTTATGCACTGATTTCTTTATACTCATATCCACCGCAAAAAACAGTGTTGCACGACTGACAGCTGACGGCTGATATATTCCCCAAAAGTATTATATTTTCGTATTAATCATAAGTGGCTATTTGTAATAGGGTTATTAAATGGCAAAATATTTGGCTTTCATCATTTTTTTCTTCAGTTTTCGTTTATATCATTTAATCTTGTCATGTCTGAGTCGCAGATGACATTTCTTAAATAATATTTCAACGGTTTAGCAGCAAAGTAGAAGTATTCTTGATACGTGAACACATTTGATAGAAAATAGGAACAAAGTGCAACAGAGGAAGCAAGTTTAAAGTTATAGAGTGGGATGATAGATTACATCATTATATATTTTTAATTTTCCCATGGGCGTCATATTTGTCTGTTATTTTTTATTTTATTTTAATTTGTTAACGACAGAGTAGAGTAGGGTCAGTTAAACACATCTGTGAGGAAAAGTGCACCTTCATGCAATTCACTCTGCCAAACATTTGGAAACGGCATGTTGTACTGCCTGGCATTGATGTCGGAAGATCCAATACGACCGTTTCAGAGTGGTCGGTTGTTAGTCTGCAGACAGTGTAGAAAGAGTTGCCCAATATATCCGATTAACTTTATAGTATTTGGACTGATCACTAATGATAGCGACTTTATGGTTTTCATTCAACTTCCTACAAGATCACATAATTAATAGGGAAGCTTACATTAAATATCTTGAGACTGTAGTGCTGCCTAGGTCAAGAAGGTGGCTGATGGAAGTTTTTATGTCTGACAAAAATAAGTCTACACAATGCCACATAAGCAGGAGAAATCAGTTATGGCTGTCGGACAAAATTTTGTGATTATATCGCACTTACATCTGGGAAACTAACTCCCAAGATTGCAGCCTTCTTGAAGACTTTACACAATTGAACGACAGACCAAATAACACCTTGTAACTCCAAAGATGTACTGAAGTAGGGGATTATTCACCATTTACCAACTAAAACAAGTGAACCGTCAAGAGATACGCAGGAAATAACGGTGTTTTTTATTCCGTGGATGAAGCCAATGGCGATTATATTGATTAAATTTACTTTACTATTTCAAAACATGCTTGTGTAATTTTGGTAAATATATGTTAAAATGAGTTGTCAATGTTATTTAATTTTTTATTTTAAAACTGTGAATTAACGAGATCTCGGTGCAATTTTAGTATTGCACTTAAATTCATAGAGACTAGGTACCAGAATAAAGGGCTTATCCGATGTGTTACCATAAAAGTACTTATAACAAAGCACAGAATAACAACTTTACAGCGGTGAGTAAATGATTGAAACCCGAACCATCAGATCAGGACCAACAATATATTCGTTGGATCTTATCAAGAAGCTCAAAGTAAATACCAAGGGTACCGAACCATATGTGGCAGAAATATCTTAATCACAGACGAAATATAGACGTATAGATATGTAAGGTAGATTCTGAATAAACAAACTGTCTCGCCCAACACAGTGAACCAATTATTTTAGCAGCTGATCTGTCAATGGTTTTAATAAAGTCTTTCCATTTCCTGTCATTTGAGAATGTTAGTTCGAGAAGTTGCAAACAGGCACTTTCCAGTAGCCACAGAGAGAGAGAGAGAGAGAGAGAGAGAGAGAGAGAGAGAGAGAGAGAGAGAGAGAGAGAGAGAGAGTTATCTTGATGATTATTAGCAGGTTGCTTAATTTTGGAGGCGTTAAAGGTGACAAGCTATTTTTGCCCCAATTAATGACGGTTTTAAAATCGTTTTAAACATCAGCTGATATTTTGTCAAAACTCACGTTCAAAGCATACGGAAATAGTCGTGCCGTCAACGTAGATGCCAATTTGAGAGTTAATATCATCAAGAAGGTGTTTAATGACAATTAAAAACAACGTACGACCGAGCATGAAACCCTGGGGTACACCTGTGTTTGATGAAAGGATTCAGACTAGTGGCCCTTTAGGTTAACTTGTATTTCACAATATAGATCAGTTAACATTTGTGTCTAGAGACACCATAACATTTCAGCTTATGCCAGACCATTTCAGCGTTTTTGAGATGGTCACTACTGAAGCTCATGACGCATAGGGTTTAGTGTGAACAGGAGTCATTTAGGGAGCACACTTTTTAATGACTCTTACAGGAATACCATCGAATGCATATGTTTTTGTGCGGATCAAAGTTAGAGATAATAGCAGAAACCATGGAAGTGTTTATATCCATATTACTCAACATATATTCAGTTCTAAGCGGAAAGCTAGGTTGGGATACTTCGGCTAAGTCAGCAGAAATGTATGGAGATAGTTTACGGACAAAGCATTCAGATTTATCGGCAGTAGATTTTAAAACTTCAACTTGATTCAAGAGAGGGAAATAATGACATTTCAATTATTTAATACCCTATTACTGAGCCGCCAGTAATCACGAGGGGAAAATTGTTATAAGTTATACAGTGCCTCATTCTCTAGGCAAACAGGGATTTTACTTTTTCGATGTCTCGCATATATTTAATTCGAGCAACAACGAATAGGCAACAGTTATTGAATAAACCTATCACACTGGTATATAAGAAACTAGGATTTCCAGTGTGATATAGTGGCCGATAATGCAGATTATGAAAACGAACATGTCTGATTCGATCCAAGAAGAACACTTCGTGGCGTAATTCGAAATTGGAAGGTTGAAGATATCCGTCAATGGGGTGTCAAGAAGAAAGTCACGGATTCAGTTTCAATCAGCATGCTGGTAAATGACAGAGGTATTATGGATAGAGGGTTCTTTTTAGTAGACGATTGGAACTAAGTATCAATATCTATCACTCATTGATCAGAGTTGCAAAGAGGCTATATTGCGAAACCCGTTAAGAGACAAATGATGTAAGAAATGTATCAATATAGAAGCCAGCAGCTCGGTTTTGCTAAATAAACGAGTAGAAAGGTACACCATTTGAGTAAGGGATTGGACAATAGACAAAATTAATGTCTTAATGTAAGCAACATCAGTACATTTAGAGTTTGTCAGCTATGTGTCATAGTGAGCATTAAAATCACAGAAGAAAAATATATTCGCAGATCGATGAAGATACAGTTTCTTTTCTTTGATGTAAACCATTATACCTTTTATTCTGGATTCCTTGGGAAGAAGGGAGGAATGAATGAAAGCAGATAGATAACAACGTTTAATAATGAAAGACAGAAATTCTTGAAGAACTAGTCAGGAACCTAGAAACAATTCCCTACCCGACAGAATAATATCACAGATATATACATCCAGTTTATGCATGTGAAGTTTGTAATGAAAATACATCTCTCTAGGTAAATGAGGTTTTACCCATTTTCAATCTACATTTCTCGAAACATTGTATTTTTTGCATTTTATTTTCAATACGTTCTACAAATTCCGCAATAGGGATTGATTCCCGTCGACACAATAAATCCAACATTCTCTCGTCATCATCTGAAAATTGTTCTCATATAAGTGCGAAGTTATTTTTACAAAAAGAAACACGAATTTGCAAAGAGTCAAATATATATGTACTGGTCTTTCCACAGAACCAGGTAACGAGATTGTTTGTTCAAATATTTTCCAAGACATGAAAGCGAGTCAAATATTTGTAATGCTAGAATACATACTGTAATATCTTCAGATCTTTTAATTCACATAATCTTATCACCGATATGTTTTATAGCTGTTACTGTTTGCGATTCTTGTTCATTTAAAAGAAAATCATGAAATTATCATTTTCAACAGATGCATGGTCGTTCATGTTTATTCGATATCATAATTCTATGGGGGTTTCATTTAATTTTTGTTTTGTTTATTCCTACATTCTTTAAGCAACGTTATCTTAACATGATACTTGAAATACCTGTCGAATTAATACATGAAAAATAGCAAATGCTGAATAAATCGCCATAAATTATTTAGAAGTTAATAATAAAAAAAATCAAGTATTATATTTTCTCATTTTATTGGAAAATATTTTCTGAAAGTTTCAAGTTGGATTACAATTTATTCTTTATTTTTACATCTATTCATTTTAATCAAGTTAATTCTTGTATATCTTGTTCTTTTTTATTTTTATAAACTCTTTTTAAAGAGTATATGTGTGCAGTAATGCGTCTTTAAAATTATAAAGTTATATTTTGTCGGCACAAAAATAATTATCAAAAGAAGAAATGTTAATAAAATATTTAATATAAGGATATATCCGTCAAAATTTATTATATATAGAAGACATTTTAAAAGGTATATTTCACAAAATGGTTTATTGAGATAATTAAATGTAATGTTTTGATCATATATTTGGGCATACTATTAATTAAATTTACCATTTTATAAATGATCGACATAAAAAATGCTTTGCATTAAATTTTCATAGGGAGAGATATTGCCAAGAAAATCTATTTCAAAAGAAATTAGTGAATAGTTGTAGATATTGTAACCACTAAATAATTAGATCATTAATTTTGGTTGAAATTACATATGGTCTCCATTGTTACACGCAATCTCTAGTTGTATAAAAGAATATCGTTGGTGAGAAAAAATGATAATTCTAACAAAAAAGAAAAACTTGTCCAAAAAATATAAAAAGCAGCTATTACAAAATTTATGCAGTATAAAATTATGAATAACTCTGGGTGATATGGACTTCAGTTGAGATCGAACGATTTCAGAAGAGATTCTGAGCAAAAGAGTTTCGATAGTTATCTAGAATCTCTGAAAAGTTTAGTATGAAGATTTTTCACTCAAAGAGATTTTTCCACAAATGTTTACAAAATGTTATGTTTTCATGACAGGCGAATGTGGTTGACTAACCGATTTAAGGAAATTTTCAAAATGCCCCTTAAATTAATTTTGAGCTAAATTGACTCGATACAATGCAAAGTATCTTACTGAGTTTGAAGTATCGTTTGTGGAATACAAGGAAAGTGCTCAAGAATTATAGAACATAACGATTATCGATCGATGAGATGTTTCAACTGAGCAGTTGACACGTCTCATAACGGAGTATTATTGCACCACCACCTCCCGAGGTAATGTTTTATAATCGGGTTCCATGTCATTACGGGTTATCATCGATAACCATGATTCACCAGACAGCACAAGACTTTTTCTTTACTCATGATAGAGTTCACGCGATTTTTCTGCTGTCATACGTCGCGAAAGATAAGAAGTCTGAATAGACCTGCTAAATATTCATGTATCTGAATGTGAAGGTAATTCGAACCACTATCGTATAGTTTTTCTTTTAATAAATTACAAAATAAAGGTTCATTTCATGAATTTTCTCATGGTAAAAGAAATGTTTCTCTCAATTACACTAAAAGGTATCTGTAATATCCTTGATAATGAGTGGAGTTAAATGTATTTCTATTCCGTATATATCCATCTCTGAAAAAATATAAAAAATCCTTTTAAGTATGAAACAAATCTAGCTTATTAGTTATTACACCATTGCATATAATAGATTAGATATGCTGCAGAAAAAGATCAAAAACCATTTTTGGTAGAAGCAATAGTAAAATACAAAGGAATACCAAAATATAATATTAAAAAGAATTGACTTATTTTACATTTTAGCAAAAATAATCGCGTATTTTGATTGTCAAAATTGAGTTGAATATATAGATTGAAATTCGACAAGATGATAGAATACGTCAAGAACAGGTCGGAAGATTGTCTTTAATCTTACATGTATCACTTTATTAAGCGTCTTCAAAGCTTTGTTCAAAGATACAGACATTTTTTTTTTATTTAAAAAAATCAGTTCATGTCTTTAAACAGTTTTCTGAAGAGGCTTAATAAAGAGAAACCTGTTAGATTAAAGATATATTTCTTACCTGTTTTTTTACTTAGTCTATCATTGCCGAATTTGTTTGTTTCAATTTATCGCAATTTTGTTGTTTTTATTAAAGCTAGAAATATTTTCTGATTGTAATATTGTTATAGACTAATAAATATTCACAGATACCCGTTGTACTAATTAAGGTGTGAAAAAGGTGTATTTACATATTTTTCATGGCTAATTTAACGTAAGAAAAATATAATAAACTCGACTAGAATTGGAAATGGACTCTCTTTCTGATTCTCTTTAGATATCCATTAAACCAACCGCACATCGAAGCTTACAGCACCTGGTATTCGCAAGCGTTCACCGATCCAAGTAATGACGAATCTCAACATTACTTGAATTCGGCCTATAGTATGTTATCGATGTGTAAATAATTATACTGCAAACATCATGATGCCCAGGAAAATGATATTCGGAGATATATGATACAGATATATGTAAATAAATAAATAACATAGATCTTATTGAAAACATTAACATGTGGTAAACAAATCTAACCCAAGAGAGTTAAAATAAAAATTGCTGTAGTGAGTAGCACAGATAAATAAGTAAAATTACATACACCCGGAGATAAGTTTTTACACTAAACTATATCATAAAGAGGACATCAGAAAGTTAGATCAAATTTTATTAAATAAATAGCCTCAACAGATTAAATAGAATTATACACTGGCAAATGAGCAAATGACTTCGGAAAGCAAAAATATAGTACGACTGAAGTGTCCAGAAGCGTTTGAAAATAAATAAAATTCTCAATAAAAATAAAAAAGAATCAAACAAAACAATCACTGCCGCCATAGAATCTAGATTTCATAATAATATGAAAATGAGCTTTTAGATTGTTGATTTTACGAGCTGATGTTGTTAAAAACGTAAAACTGGAAAAGTAGCTAAATTCTGCGGCTTAATTGAAGTCAAATATGTAACATAAAGAAAATGATCTTAATGAGGGCAACTTATAAATGTGACGAATATTTTATGATAGATATTTGGAAATACAGAAATCTGCAAAAGAAGATTCAGTAATACAGAGATTAATCGTGAAGTGATTTGTAGCGATTCGACGTAGTTGTGTAAAGTTTAGATTTAAAGATATTCAATTTCCAACGTAGTATCTACATGAACATTTACATCAAACAATAAGGAAGGGTAATTATAATCATAACTAAAACTTTTATATAGGATTAGAGACATAGAATTTCCGACAGAGTAATGTTAATTCTTCACGTGATGTACTCATTAGTTTGGCTCAAGTACAATCAGAAACATAATGATAAGAACAACAGAATAATCACACAAGAGCGTAAGCAAATTGGGAAAAACTTGAATAACGTGTGCGATCTCATTTTAAAATGGCGTTCGATGCACAAATGCAATCTATTGATGATGGCGACAATACGACAAGTGAGGCAGGTTGGGTGACTACTCAAATCGCGTAAATTCATTGTAAAGTAGAAATTAGTGTGGGAAAATTACGGTGGAACCAGATTGTTGCCTGAAATTGAAGATCAATCTTACCAGTAGCGCTCAAATAATATGTATTTGATTCAGAAACATCTTTTGTTTTGATGTTTATTTGTTCCCACTTACTGTGTCTGAAATCTTCCAATTTTATTGATTGCAGTAAGTGGCCTGTCCTCACATCTTTTCTCATCTTCTCATAGTCACAAAAGGACTTCATAATAACATAAATATGGACACGTCCGTCAGGTAATAACCTTCGTTTTATCGTACTATAAATGTAGATTAATGTTTAAATATATGTACGTCATAAAATATGTTTAATTTTAAGGCAGAAACAAATATTTACGGGCCCCATAATAATTACAGATAAATTTTGCTAATAAATGAATTTATGAATTGTTAATATAATTTTCAGTGAATTACAAAAAAATTGTTTGCATGTATGTATATATCTGGCGCATTTAAATTCCACCAGGTATTTACGAACAGTTACTGTGCCCGCTCTGAGTATAACGAAACATGTTTCATTACACGGCATACGTCAAATATAATACTTTTAATTATCATAGCGTGAATTAAAATAACAGGTCTTAGACAGATAAATGGAACAAAAAATTCAGGATTGCTTCAATTTTTAAGATCAATGTTTATTCTAATGCATTAAAATGAAAAATAAACTCTCAGTCTCGTAATAAGCGTTTAATTTTTCGGGTAGTGCTGAAATGAAACTTTAAGTGACTTCAGCATCCAACAAGAAAATAGTGTTACTGTTTGTGTTCACATTTCGAATACTGAGAAAAATTGCCACACATATTAAAATAAAACGACTTGTATTATACCATTATAAAACATTAATCTCTATGAGAATTGCTTGAAGAACAAGAATCTCTAACGTAATATCGGAAAGATAATTTAAGAAACTAAGAACATAGTACATTATTTAATACGTAAAATATTGGTTTAACATGTCATTACCAAACTGAATGTTCGTTTTTTGTTTTTTTTATGGTGATGATATATTGTGTGCATTAAATGGGAAAAAGATTTAGAAATACTGCGCATAAGTCATCTAAAAAATGATGGTGTGTTTTGTATAATAAGCTGTTTCATACCGACTAATTTCCATATATTATCATGATTATATATATATATATATATATATATATATATATATATATATATATATGTATACACCAGTGTGTGTTCGCGCATATGCATATGTGTGTATCTGTAATAAAACCAAGAATAACTTTTCGCTGATTTTTCATGAAAAGTAACATTTTATTTACAAAAATATTATAAGAAACATCTCACTCAATGTATTGACCCTCGCTAGTCACTACCTTTCCCAAACTTTCTGGTAGCATTAAAATTTTACGTCCGAATACGTCACGTCTTTTTTATGCTAACTACGACACAATTTTTGGCAACTCCTTAAGAATAAAACTGCTGCTCACTCAGGCCAAATGTCATCGATCTGAAAAGTAATGATTGTGCAGGGTAATGTCTGGTGAATACGGCTGATAGGGTAAGAATTACCATTTAAGCGTTTCCGAGTAAGTTTGTAGCATGTGTCCTAGCGTTGTACTGTTGCAAAAAAAAAAAAAAAACATTGTCGTTTCTCAGCTCGTATAGCGGCAGTTTTTTTATTTAATGCTCGGCTCAGAAGCATCAATAGTACTCAAAGGAGAAGCGTCGAATCATAGATATGCGGCTTTTCCGAAATTGCATGGTTGCTGCAAATTTCAAAAAGAGTTCTGTGTGCAGAGTTTTGAATTATACAGAAGATTACTTTTACATAAAGGAGTGTAGTAAAATTCCTCGCAAATGCAGTTTCTTTGACGCTAAATACGACACGTTTAATGCTATGCATAACAAAGCTGTTTACACTTCGGCGTAATGTCAAACACTGGAAATCAAGCTTGCAATTCCTTATAAACACGCCATCATCTGAAATTAGACGCTCGTAGTTCTAGGAAGGCCATCTATTCAAAAACATCAATAACTTATTCAAGTTATATGCTATCTCTGGCACAGGAAATTTCTAGATTTCTATTACTTGATTATTATGTGCGGGACGCAGTTTAGTAGGAGTCAACCAAAACTTCTTTCGACTCCAAAGATGAGCAGAAGGTAATATATGGCTCTATCTACCACATTAAACAAAGGAATTGGCTATATAAGGGGCACAAACTCGCAAAAACTTCTGGAAAATGTGGTTAACGTTAATGGTGGTAGTATTGAAGAAAGTCACTTTTTATTAAATGAAGATATTTTAGTGTAGTTTTGATAAATATAAGTTGAAATTGGATGTCAGTGTCATTTTCATTTTTGCATAATTCTGAGCACAATTTATGCGTTTCACTCTCTCTCTCTCTCTCTCTCTATATATATATATATATATATATATAATTACTTAGTTTTTGGGTCATAATTAAATTTAACCTGTACACAGTTTTATTAATAAGTGTTCAGTACAATTATATTGTTTGTAAACGAGTTATTAGGCGACATAGGTTTCTACCATAAGGGGTTTTCAGGCAATTTCAAATAACTGATTTTTCCACTTTATTTTTAAGAACGCCCACGTAACGAGAATTTTTGTCGAACGCGAATTTTTAAAAATTAGAAGTTATAACGTTTTCATTCATAGTTGGGTGAGCATAATAGGCTATTTTATGTTATGGTTACATTTGGTCAATATTTTTAACTATACCCAAAACATAAATTATGGTACATAACTGGTATAAGAGTTAGGCAAGCATGTAGTTTGAATCCATAATAAAAATGTCGAAATATGGAATTGATAGAATATCAAAACTTAGTAATACCTTATTCTCTGAAGCATTTATAAAAATAGTTTAGTTTATAAGTAAGAATTAAACACGTGAAAATTGAGTTAACCTTACTCTATTCCAGCACAATGATATGGTAAAAAAGAAAAAATATTAGCCTTAAAACTCAAACCTTGTACTTGAATCGTTTCATCATGTTTAGATTTGTATATAGACCTTTCGAATGTCAACCTACCGGTTCGTAAATATCTTAAGTATCATTTATATACAAGCGTTTTTCCAGATTAATCATAAAATAAACTTCACTCCAATGACGGCATTAGGTCTTAAAATATATATGTAAACGCTTTAGTTTGGAGAGACGTAAAATAAAGACAAACTAGATGATTCCATGATAAATAAGAACAAAATATTTTAATGCTTATTGTAGTTTTCTAAAAATACGTTTTTAGAAAGATTAAACGTTATGATTTCTAACTGTTTAGCCAAAAAAAATGTTTCTTTTTTATTAAAACGACAAATTACCCAATTACATTTTTCATGATTTTTTGGCTTCGTTATATCGTGTTTCTGATTCCTCCTTAATATTTAGTGAATGAGTATTCATAACAAAGTTTAGAGCAAGAATTGAAGATGACTCAATGGAGTCATTGTTTTTAGTTTCATATAGTTCAGAGTGTATTTCTAATTAAAACTACAGCCTGTCTATACAGTGGAGGTATTTAAGATATTTTTACTGAGTTATTTCTAAATTAATCCAAAACATTTTTTGTCAACCTATTTTTAGTAGTACTGAAATTATATCAAAATATACTATTTTTATGAAAAGTAATTCCTTTGTAAAACACTATTTACAAGATCACTTAATTTCCTTTCTGTAATCCGTTAAAATGTGTAGGATAATAATATTAGTTAATCGTAGAAATGTGGATAGACTAAGAATATGACGTAGAAGCATTTGTCTCCATTTAAATGAACGAACAAAGAATCATGACATTCAAAATATCTTTGAAACATCTTATGACCGAGTGATATACGACCAAACCTGCAAGTGGATGAGTGATAAAAGCTGATAGTATCGACTGTGTGCAAAAAGAAAAACTTCATCAAAGAATATTTTTGTCGTAAAGATGAATTCTGTCGATTAAAAACTGAGAAGATCGTAACGATAACAGTGAACTATGTCACCTGATAGAGAATGTAATGGGAAATTGCAAGAATAATGTGTATTGAAAGTGTGTGCGCACACACTGAATATTGGAATAAGTGGAAAACGATCTCTTTCGGGAAAATGAACAAAGTATGATAAAATTTAATGTTAATGGTTGGCGTCCCTTGATAAACTACTTCTTCAAGATTTCTTTCATTCACGTTCATAGACTGGGCGCCAATCAAGTCAGAAGATTAATGTTCTGAATAGTGGGTTCAGTCTTCAGAAGATACCTCATACATTCAGCCGTAAGTAACATCCAAGTTTCTTTTTATAAGTTTAATTCAAACGTGACATTAAATCTACTAAGTCGCAAGGGTTTACTAAATGGTAGTACTTAGTAAAAGACCAATAGTAATGAGAAGGAATAAGCATAGAAAATATATTACGGAAAATGTTGATAGTGATTGACATTGCATTACAATGTCAATCGTTATCAAGATTTAATATCAAAGCAATAAACCGGAAGAATCTTCCAGAACTGAGAAAGGCAATAGGCAAAAGTATCAACTTAAAATTGGAGCTACAACTGCACATTTTCTATGTTTAGAAAATCACCATAACACAAAAATCAATAACAATATCCCAGGTCAACCAACAACAAAGGTATTAATAATGGGACACAAAATAATAAAAACTATGTCCTTTGGATTAATCACTTATAAAGAATTAATCAACGTATCTGATAAAAAAACTGATTTTTATGTTTTCTTTTCCTTATTCATCTCCTCACTGCCTATTTTTTGTATAACATGCTTGAGAGTTTACCCATGTATGTTAATTTCTAAAGCGCAGCGAGTGTTGAACGAGACTTTCTTGCATTTGACAGACGAAGGCGCCGATTGACGTAAGTAATCAGACGGACGACAATGGGAACAAAGTGCTCAATCAAAGAAAATGGGCCCAGCTGTGTGCACCTATTAAATACGACCAATACTAATCTCATCGACTTCGCTCAGCCTTTGTGAGTTTTTATTGAATGACACGAAATGGAGAGGTGCTTTGTTTTTATTGATGTGTCTCTTTACCAACTTATTCTGCTTCCATTTTTCGCATTAAGTAAACGGCTAGCCTTGTTCTTGCACATAGTCATTGAATATAGCGAATGCTGACATTTGAAAAGAAAACATAATCCAACAAAAATGCAGAAATATAATTAATTGAAGATAAGGAAATAAAACGATAATTCGATTGCTGTAGTGTTAACGCTAAAATAGTAAAAGAAAAACCTTGGTCAAAAGATCGATCATATATTCGAGCGCGAAGAACTAAAAATTGAACTGGCGTATATGACATATAAATCAGGAAAAAAAGAATCATATTGAGCAAAATTGAAGGAAATGATTAGCTAACAATGAACTATATTTTTTGTTTTGCGCCAGAGAAATTAAGTAGTGCTCGAGTAGTCAGGTAAAAGACACGCTAAATTCAAGGACCTTGTTTGTTGTTTTTTTTACGACTTGTCAACCTTTAGTAAGGTGTTTGAAGTCAGGAAATATTCGTATAAAGTAATAAGTCTATTTTGGATAGTAAAGATTAACGGACACAAGTCTTACTAATCAATCTAAAGTTTTTAGTAGATGATGTTGGTTCATATAATTCCCAAGGGTATTTGAGCGTAAGCGATATATAGCAAAAAACGACTAGAATTAAAACTACGCTTTCCAAATGTGAGTTCTGTTTCATTAGACAGCACGCATATCCAAAGCTTATTGCATCTGGCATTCCGAAGCTCTGATTGACCCGGCCCGGTGTTGGTTAATTTCTTTGACTGAGTTTTAAGTAAAATTTTTAGTCGCTCAAATTTGAGGATTATTTATTGAGAGAATTACATGACAAATAGACATATTATATAACTTTTCAGTTATATTTCTGCCGATTGTGTATATATAACACAATCTACCCTCTGAAAGGCATAGTGATCGAATAGGAGACAATTTTCTGTTTGAAACATAGTTTTCTTTTTGCCATCCAATTTAATGTGACTTAATATTAAAGAAACATGATTGGTATCCATGTACGAATCAAGTCCATTTTGACTGTATAAGATATGAAGCAAAAAACCCTCACGGAACAAAGATTATAGATGAAACAGAAAGTTTGGGCTTAGAAAATAGAACGACAACGAAATAATTATCAAAAATATACATTAAAAAAGAATAAATTTTTTCAGAAGATATACAATGTGTTGCTGAAACGTTCTCAGCGCAGATTAATTCCCAAACATAATCTTTTATCAATATGAACATAAAGCACATTTATTGAAAATCTATTCGCCAAAAAAACACATGATCCCCTATGTTTTATAACATTTTCCTATTGTATGACTTCTAAATATAATGATGATTGGAATCTGAGAGAAATGTTTAAAATATATGAAAAGTAAATACATAAAATAGTTTATCTTATCAAACAATTAAAGCAAACAAATGCAACATCCTGTATCATGTTATCTGCAATTAACATCAAACGAATATAAAACACAATATGGCAGTATGTCTGCACTGGAATATAAGTAACTTTATTGCAGTTACAATGTAAAAAAAAATACCTTAACAATGCCCTTAACTGGGTAGAGATTAAGATTATATAACGGAACAATGGCATTTTACACATATAAAGAAGAATGTAACTGCCAAGATACACCTTAGTGAAGTCAATATTTTTATTGAATTGATTTTAAAATAGATGGTAATTAGGAGTATGCATTTTTCAATATAGTTTTCAATCATTGAGTGCCAGAAAAGAGGTTATGCTCCTTTTGTTAATGTTATATGCTGAAGGTTTAACATCTTAACTGTAGTCATACTGTTAAAAAGCAATGCAAAAGTACTCAGCCAGTAGCAAATGTTTCACCTTTCAGTTTTGTTTTTATGAGATTAATTATGTTTGTAAATTTTTATTATATGATTATTTACAAACGTCAACATATGAAATTATTAACTTATATTGCTGCATTTGACTCAAATATTTGCAATTGTTTGATGAGACATACAATGGAGCAAGGTATAGATGTTTCTCACTGTGCATTTTGAATTGCACCAAGATAATCTTTTTTCATCTCTCTTATCTTATGCTGTGGTATCCTAGTTTTATTTTATATTTATTTTCAATAGTAACAAAAGATGTTCGGATATATTTAGCACTATTTTTTATGAATATCTTGTTGAATCCTCCTTCGTTTCAATCTCACACCTTTCAACTTTGTTTCACCAGTAGTTCGCGCCATGATGTTAGTATAAAAAAAAATGATATTCAATTTAAAAAAATGGAAGTTAGAAGTGTTTACCGTTTCCTGCCATCGTCGAATAAATATTTAATTATTCTGTATTGATTAGGATAGGAAATTTTAGCGTAATTTTGCGGTAAAGAAAAAAATTGATTTCAAAACCCGTCATACAAAAATAAAATAATTGTCGGATTTAAATTAAATTTTCAGAGCAGAAATTTTAAAGGAAGACTTTTTATTTTGTAAAACAAGACCCCTATGCTACCGATCTGTTTTGATTTGTAAAATAAGAGATGTAATAAACCTAACTCATTATTTAATTATATGTTATATTTGCCTTATTATTTTAGAAAAAATATCGATTAATAACGAATTTTTTAAGAATTGTATTTTTTTTCAAATTTATAATAATTTATAAAAACTTATAAATCTTAAAAGTTTTGTAGATAATGATGTATTTTGCAACAAGAAAGAGATAAATTCGGGAACATAATTCAACTTGTGAGTGCAGAGCAGGTAGAAAAATATACCAAACTTAAAAAAACACTTATTTAAACTATTTTATATTCCACTAAGTTAATTGGTATCAGAATTATAAATTAAAATGCAAACAGTAAAATCGTGTGTATTCTACGGATAATGCTCATAATAAAGATGTTAATCAAGACACCGTCAATTCTATGTTGGATTGTTTCCTTTCTCGCACTTCTCACACGAGGAATTCATTTCAGACTTCTTGATTTTCAGTAAGATTTCACCTTAAAAATGCACATATAATATCAATACTCACTTTTCTTACTGTTTTTCAATTTTCACTCTCCGTATTTTTCATTTTTCTATACTATTTTAAAGTATATACTCAACTTCGTCTCAAAAGTATTCTTGCCTAGCCTGGGGTGAAATTATTAAAAAATAATACCATGATAATTGCATTGGCTGTGAGATTATTCATCTTCGTTTTCACGGTTCACACAAATGTTGCTCTGTGAAAACAAATTACATGTCAACATTCGAATCAAATTGAAGAAAACCTAAACAAAGTTTAGGATAAACATTGCTGATACGTTTTTGCATTTGTTATACTTTTTATTGGAGTGATAGTCAACCCCTGGTTCTAAGAATATCCAATACAGTTATGGACATAAAGAAGCCCAAGAGTAGAAACAAACTATCAAATTAATTACATAATTATCAGCCAAAAATTAAGCAATGCAGTTTTTCACTGCGATAACGATCCCAGTGTCGAATGCAGAAGCGAACACCTCCTGTTATATGTAAACGAAGAATGAAATTACAGTGAATAACTCAGCACCCATATTATAATACAACAAACCCGTGAACAATCTGAACTCGAAGAAAAATATATGGACAGTGTTAAAATAAAATACAAGATATGATGCAAAGAAGACAGAAAATAATTCTAAGTCATGGAACGGAATACAAAAAACTACACAAAGAAATATTATCAAGTGCAGGCAGGTTAAAGAAGAACGATTCAACAAAATATGTGCAGAAATAAAGAGATTGAGTATCACAGATGAAGGTGATGGACATAAAGAAAACAAGAGGAGTAACTGGATAAAATACATGCTCATCAGGCTGCATAAATGTCCAAGGAGGCGCACTCATATTAGAGAAAGAAAAAATACTTTCGCAATGGAACGAGTACATTGGAGATCATATCCACGACGAAATAGGACAACCGGCAATGTAGAGACGTGCCGGAAATATTAAAGACCAAATTTGAAGCTTCCTTGGCCAAATTGAAGAGAAAAACAACTGCAGTGACAGACGGGTTGTAATAGAGACGCTGACAGCCTTAGACGATTTCGGCATTACAGAAATAATAAATGAAATTTACAAGAGCTGAGACACACCGGAAGACATAAAAAGATTTATTTGCAGAGAACTGGCCAATAAGGCGTGGCGCAAACTCATGGGAACTTTATGAAGAATCAGCTTATAAGCTATATAGCAAAACACATAATCCGAATTCTTAAAAATAGAGTGGCCAGCAGAATCAAGTCAGTGATAGGCCGATAAAAGTGCGAGTTCGTCAAAGACATCGGAACGAGTATCATTGTCCTAAAATGCAATACACATACAGGAGAAAGTTTACCTGATTTTTATAGAATATGCAAAACCGTTTGATTATGTACCACACAAAGATACTGTTAGACCTGCTCATCAATCTTGACATATTCGAGATATATTTAAACTTATTTCTAAATGGAACTTTGTTTGTGTGTACGTTACCTATAGACTCCGAAATGGCTGAACCGATTGACTTGCAAATTTACACAGCTGTATTATAAGCGTACAGTGTTCTTAGCTAGGTTGTGTGTCGAGGTACCCCCGATAAATATCGATAATCCAAGAAATCGGGTTATAGAAGGATTGGTTCGATTTTAATCAAATTTGATACACTCGTAGACAAAGACATAAGAAACGATATTGAGAAATTTCAAGTTTGCAGTTCTTAGAATAGTGCAGAAAATCGAACACACACACACACATATATATATATATATATATATATATATATATATATATATAAGGCAAGATGATTGTGTGTGCGTGTCTGTTTATCTGCCTGTATGTCTTTATTTTTTCTGACCTTTTATTTTAGTTTTTGCTTCGGGTTTGGCTCTAAGTAGCTATAATTGTAGTTCTTAGTCTCAGCCATGATACCATTTACTTAGAAAACTTATTTAGCCTTCAAACTTCAGTTTACAACGAAAAAAACTTATTTGATATCGATACCAGTAAATCAAAATTTCACTTACATCCATTCATTTTTTTTTTCAGTCTAGCGTTTCGCTTTAACTGGAAACAACTATTGCTTTTTAGTCTTTCGTGCCAACGTCCAAAGAGGCTGAGCTCCAGGACCATGGTTTAGTTTTAAAGCTTTCATTACCCCTTAGCAACGCCGGGCTATACTGCTGGTATTAGAATAATCAACAATCAATTTTGTAAGAATAATTTTAGACAGAAAATTAATTCAGTATATATACCAAAAAGTTGTGAGATAAGGATATGATTTCTCACGAGATTTACTCAATATACACAACAAGGCAATTCTGAGAAAACTAAAATTCTTATATTACTTAACATTAGTGGAAACAATCTTAATATAAAATATACAGAAAACACAATATTGGTAGCAAATATACAAATGAAACTACAATACTCTTACATCATGTAGTGAGGGAAAGTCATGAGAAATGACTTAATATAAACTACAAGAAGACAGATTGCATGGCTATCATCAAATGAGTAACACAAAATACAAGTTACAGGTCCAGAATATTAAAATCAAGTAGGTACAGAAATATAATTACCTGGGAAATGTTTTAACAGCGGATGGAATATGTCACATTAAGAGACAGGAAAATTTCTTTGGAAACTAATAAAAGACTACTGAACGGTTAAGTGTTCTCCAGTATCGCAGTGAATGCTGAACAAGTACTTAAATATGAAAATGAGACTTGAATGAACAGTATTGTGCTTCTGCATAAGAATTCCGAGTATACCAGAGGACAAACAATTAAGCAACGGCAGGGTTTTTGGGTGAATGAAAACGAAAAGAAAACGTACTTAACATCAGGCATAGGAAGTTGTAATTACTGGTACACATAATAAAGAAGAAATAAAAATCTGGTACTCACTGGGCAGATAAATGGAAAGAGGTGCAGGGGAAATCAGCACCTGACATAATTAGGTGGATTGAGGAAATGGAAGGCAGATCAGAATTTTGAGGAATAAAGTACAAAAATAAGAAGTACAAGTGATAAAAATATGTCAGTCAGTTAAATGCCATGGGCGATACACGCTTTGGGCGATCATGTCTCGAAAGAGACATGACTGACCGGGCAGAAGATTATCCCGCAGTAGGTTGCCATTGCTTTCTGCGGTAGACTGGTTGCCGACCAAGGCTATAGAACCCAATCCGTCCTGTTATTTAACCCATAACTGGAAGGAAGAGACGGATTAATACCTTTCCCAAGGGTATTTGCGCGTAAGTGAATGCAAGGAATTCAACTGGAATTCGAACTCGGTTCCCCGTTTTCTCGTTCCGAGCCGATATCCACTGCGCCACAACGCACATTAGTTTGCCATAATCACCTGTGTTGCGAAGGGATATGTCCCATAAAAGAAATATTTATATAACCAGTGAAATTTGGATTGATCTTACTATAGTTTAATAACGATTAAAAAATATATTTCTTCAAAAATGGAATTTTCATTTTACAAACGCATACATCCTAGGATATTTAATTTAAACGGTTGTAAAAATGACAAAAAACAATATGAATTATGTTAATGAAAAAATAAATGCAATCGTCGTAAAGAAAAAAAAATTAACTATTGTGTCATATGTTCATTTTAAGAATTTTTGTTCTTTGAATTTTTTACTATTTGGGAACGAAATGCATAAACTATATTAATTTAACGCAAACATAAGATTAAATTAAAATGGGCTTCTTTATTTGTCTTTAATTCTATGGTTTTAAATGATTACTCAAAGAAGAAACTATCTGATGGATATAGTTATATAGCTACAAATGCCCTAACCTGAGAGATTAGAATAATAATTTTTATAAATCAATCTATATTTATGAGATTTGAAGACTTAACTGTTTCAAACAGAGTTCGTTAGACAATGCTTTTACGTTGCTCAAATATTAGTAAAAAATAATTCAAAGTATTTTCATCAACTAAATTTTCAATAGAAATTTATAAGAAAAAGTTTGGCCAAAATGTATGAATTAAAATTTGCTCAGATTGCGTCATCGGATGAGTGTATGTGTATTAGTTTTAGTAGGGATTATTATGCATGTATACATCCATTTCCACATCCTGGTCTAAACAATATCTAGATTACAAAGAATACTGAATGCTATATGTTTTACAAAACAAAATAATGTTTTGCAAATACTCACTGATTTGGCATATGTGATGTTCTTTGTCCGCTACTTGCAAGAAATTAAATCTTTTTATATAATGAAATATCTGATCCATATCTTTTATAAAATATCTAAAATAAAAACTACAAAAGCTCAAGGTGTAGGTGAATTTAAACAGAAAAGAATAAAGAAAAATATTGTTTGTACTTGTTACTAAAGATTTGACATTTGAAAATGCGTTTTTATCATTTATATCTGAAAGCTGTGATTTTGTCAGTGCCAACTTTCATGAAAATAACTCATACTCAGCTTTGGTAACAGATTTTAAAATTTTGTTTTGCCTTTTCGTTCAGTTTCTCTATTTCAAAATAGTTATATTGGGAAATTTGATCCTTGAAACATTCATTTTGTTAAATTGCTTTTTCAGACATGCTGTGGTGCAATGGATATTACCTTGGATAAGAAATCGTAGAGCAGAGTCGAAATCCAGTTAAATTCTTAGCATTCACTTACACTCAGATACCTTTATGAATCTGTTGTGACCTAGTCACCAAATTATTGTGGTCCATTTGGGGCCAGAAACAAAGGCACAAAGACGAAATTGTGTTGAACAAATATATTAAAAAACAGTAGGACAAATATATAACAATGAGCGATTGTTAGCCTGGATCTTTTGTCTGTTAGAGTTATCTGCAGGAATAGATTCAGCTTTCACTCTCTCTGCTACTCTGGGTACGTCGGTGTGATGTAATGGTTTGAAGCCTTGTCTTAATAGAACCTATCACAACTGAGTAGTGAGTTCGATACTTACTGGATACGTCACAATTTCGGCTTTGTGCCACAACTTAAGTGAAGCTTAGAAAATCAATTCTCTATATTAATCTTTTCTAACTCTTCTACTAAAATGCATCACTTCTACTTATATAGTTTGGACGAGTTCATGTGTCATATAGGTGAGTCTCCATAACAGAATCCATCTTTTTGTTTATCACTTAGGGGGTAAATAGCCTGACAAATTGTGTTTTATACGATTGGTTGGCAACCAATCTACCCCGAAAAGAAATGCTAACGACATAAGGAAGATTATTTTGCCTAGTCAGTAACTATCGCCCTAGCGTGTATCATGGATGGAACTTAACTGACTGTGGTAAAGATTAAAACAAGTTTAATATTTATATTTCAAACTAAGTGAAAAATAATGTTGGAATATTAAGAGATAATCTGTAAATAATCTAAATCTGCATCTGCAAAATTATTTTTTGATTTGTTCAGATATTAACACAATAATTAAATAATATATTGTTTCATTAAAATGCATATATTGTGTTTATTTACAAAAATAACGCTATTATTATATACGAATTTAGCTCGAAAATTTTTCAGTGAAAAATATTTCTGCCATTTAAATGAAACTCAGCTTGATATTACTGACGGAGTTACGGATTTGTGTCAGTGTAAAGGATTAAACAAGAAAGGATTGTAAGTAAAAGTGTTTTGATTTGTGAATTTGGTGACATAGTTTTTATGATATTCAATTCCTGGCTCGGGCAGTGTCTACCTGCATTCAGTGGAAACGACCGAGCAGTAAGTGAACAGTACTAAATAAAAAGATGACGACACATCTACACGTGAACAATGGGGAAAAAAAGCAGAACACAATCATGTTACATTCTGGTGGAGAGGAAACCAGACGAGGCTACGCCGAGTGCTGTACAGTCTCGTCTGTGAAATAAAAATCAGGTGTCCGACCCTGCTTATGCAGTGTCTACAATAATTTTTTGCCTGAGCTTACGATCTCGGAATTTCCAAATGAAAAATTAGCCTTGAATCGCACAAGCCTCCTTGTAGTATTACTAGCCAATGACTAGTGAGAGGGAAGCAGTCCCAGATTAAATAAAGGGTTCTATTCAAAATTTTTCTGTAGGTTACCTTGATTGATATACGCCTATAAAGTGCTGGAAAACACAACGATCAAAATATTGTGATAACAAAAATAAAGATGGGGATTATACACCGGACAATCACAGAGTAAAATTTGCCGATGTGTTCATTTAAATTCAATAATTTAATACTGCTGATATTGTTGCAATAAGATTTTAAGCCGAGAAATAATTTCTTATAAAGTAAAAATTACACAGTTTCTACCTGCTTTCTGCGACTGTCTTAAAACTGAACGAAAATTGTGGAACAGGAAAATTTTAATTATTAATGGTATATTCTATTGCATAACCAAACACACGTATGTTGATATTAATTTTGATGAAGGTGCGTCATTTGTAAAAATGCCTGTAAGAAATGAGGTCAGTATTGAATTTTTGATACGAGATAGTATCGTTTGTTTGTTTTTTAAATGATATATCGATCTTTTTAAAATTCAAATCGAGAAATAGAAATCAGTATGTGTGAGTTGTCTTGCGAGAAAATAAAAAGAAACTAGGAGATAGAGAAAAGAGAGAATGCGATGAAACATCTATTTGCTAGAACGAAGAGTGGAAAAATATTTATAAACACGTTCTTTGTTGGTTATTCAAGAAGACTGCAATGGATTTATAATTGAATGTGGTGATGTAGGTTTTGTCAGAGTAAATGGACATTCGTATTTAGTTGAAAGCTTTGAGAGTTTGAAGTAAATGCATTGCTTTGTAATTGACTGAATGCGGACTTTAAGAATTCAGGGTGCGTAAAAAAAACAATTAGATAATAGCTTGGTATGTCTTCTTGGAAAATCTTAGAAAATCAGTCGATTGTATTAAAGGCTGAATTGAACATAAGCAAAGAGGGCAATGAAAATAAGAGGACAAAAAATTGGGACGAAAATTTAACGCAATTTCAACAAATATGGAAGAGGAAAAGCAAACTGAACAAAACGAGTGAAGAATAAAAAATAACGATATTAAATAAAGGGAAATAATATCTATAAAGAAAACTAATATTACGAAAATAGAAAAGAAAATGTATTGACAGGAGAACAGAAAAAATTTATTTCAGTAAATATTGAATAAAGGAAATGTGAATTAAAAATGATAGGAATTAAAATAATACAAAAAAGTGAATTGAAAAAAGCCAATGAAAATAAAAGTATATAAACATCACATATTGTATAAGTTGACGAATATTATACAAGCATTAAAATTCTGAAATATTCCGACTAAATGTTTGTAACTATGAGAATTACAAACACATATTAGAGAGACCGCGTTTATATGAAACATAAATTTCAAGAAAACGGAATGCATGGTCTTCAACAAAAAAAAAAGGACTCAAAAATGCCAACTATGGGGGGGGGGGAGTTTCAAAAAATCAAACAGGTGAAGAAATGTAAATATCTGATAAAAATTCTGACAGATGGAATGTGCGACAGTAATCTTTGAAGATGTATTTGTATGGCCAAAAGCACTTTTTAAAAGCTAAGAAAAGTAGAGACAGAAAAAGATTTAGTTAAAAAACATAGCATATTGGATTGTTATGCGATGTGTGTCCTCCTATATGACAGCGAATCTGTATCATCAGCATAATGAAGCTCACGAATAACTTGTTGAGAAACACTGTCCACATTGACTTCAGATGTGTCTGGCAGAGACTGAGCAAGATTTTGGCAAAATTTTTGCCCACAGATTCAAGTAGGCTTATTCTCCTGTAGTTGCTAAAATCTGAATTTGACTTTTCTCTAAACATAAAGACAGCGGAATGGCATCACTTTAGACCTGATGGGCATGTGTACAATTCTCACCATACACAATTTGTTTGTTTATTATGCTTGCAATTTTATTTCTTCTGCGTAGGGGTATCTCACCAGATATCTAACCCAGTCCTGTTGCTTTCCCTGTATTAACTTCTTGAATCTCTTTCTTGGTCTCTACATATATTTGTGAAATAGCCATATCATGCACAACATCAAACTGAATCAGAATGTTGATTATATTGTGATCTTCAACGAAGGAATTATCAAACAAATCTGATAAATGTTCGGTTCAGCGCTGTAATATACTTTTGGCATCCTTAAAAAGATTGGCGCTGTCCTTAGTTTTTGTGGAGTTTGACTGAGGGCCAAAAGAACTTTCTCATAAAACCAGTCTTTACGATGGTAGGCATAATCAATTTGTTTGGAAATACCATGCTACTATTAAAGAATCTAAAGGAACTTGCAGATGATTGTGGATCACTCAGACACATTCAACATCTTCTGATAAAAATAAATTTTGTTTTCAATTAGTTTTTATTATTTCAAGTTTATTTTCATCAAACCAAACTTGATTTTGAAGACGATATTTTAAAAATCTTCACAGAAAACATCAAACTGAGAGTCATCCACAGCATTTTAACGATCTTCCCATACCACTGGTTTCTCAATTTTGAACCATCTACAGGTTTGGAGACTTTTATTCCTCCAGAACTATTTCTTCGAATTATAAGCAGTTTCAGTTTACCTCCTAACAAGATAGTGATTATAACTACATTCTATTTCTCTCATGACTCATGCACTGTAAACATCTTGAAAGGAATATTGAAAAAATATGTAATCGGTTATCTGACTATGGCTAGATATTGACGAATCCATATAACTCTTTAGATCACATTTTCTTCAAAGAAAATATTGCATATAATATGATTGAGGTTCGTAAAACGCAAGGCAAGTTAAGACAATTACTGATTAACCTAAGAAGTCCGTAACGATCTTCATAATCTATTTCCACCCTCGTAGAACGAGAATTCCATATGCCTTAGGAATTTTGGATAGTCTTGAGTGGGGGTCTTCGTAGAAATCTATTATGATTTGTTTCATAATGAACATGGTAAGAATATAGACAAAGATTAATATTGGTTGGCAGTGGCATATTTATTGCCGTGGTTCTCTCAGTTACGTCTTAAGGGTACTGAAGATGTGCAAGAACAAGATCAGATCTTATTGCGAATCCCACACGCTCTCAGGTTTCTCAACACAAACTTATTCTTTCAAAAGAAAGTTTAAGCCTGTGCATTTTTACACCAGTTGATTCTCCTCGCTGTAGCGGTTCTCAGAGACAGCAACTGTGGAAATGTTGTGCTTTAAAGATTTCTTTGCAACAAGGGAAGTTAAGCGTTCAGATCTTTTACTTTCCGTTTTATCTAAAAGGTTTCTCACATTTTATGAAGTGTTTCTCATGATGAAAATTTAATTAAGTAATTTTGATATTTCGCTTTTTTTAATTTCGGATGCATATATGAATTGCTGCCGACGACAGGTGACCGTACTGCTCAGAATAAGAACAGAAACTTTTTGTTTAAATAAACTTTTCTTGATCCTTTCCAAATTCATGGGTGAGGAATGTTTCCTTGAGAAGGGCTGCTCAGACGCTAAGGAATCCTCCGAATAATGCTTCTGTTCAACCAACAAAACAGCGACGTTAGATAATTCCATAGCCGCCTTTGTGGAGATTTATGACTACATGCCCCTAGTTCGTCAAGCCTGCACACGTCACCATCCCTCACAGCAATAGAACTTTGTAGATATATATGCACATCAAGACAGCAATACCACATTCTTGTACGACACATAAAGTTCTCTCTCTATTCTTTAATCATTTGTCCAGTGACAAGAATACGCAACATGAACGGGTACCTAAAAGTGTTGCATGTTTTTAATCCCATTTCGTTGGCTGAAATGTTTGTAACGTTTTAGTTTTACCTGTAGCGGTCACAAATTTAGTTCAACATACCTGACATTAAATAATTTCCTCATATAATGTGGTTTGAATAAATGAATTATAGCTTATAACCAATCTAAAAGCAAGCATTGAGTTTTCCTTTATGTATATATGTGTATATATATATATATATATATATGTGTGTGTGTGTGTGTGTGTGTGAGAGAGAGAGAGAGAGAGAATATATATATATATATATATATATATATATATATATATATTTCTGAAAGGTTTATTTCTGTTGCTGAGGTGATGTGTCGTTCCCCGTGGGGATCTTCATATCGAAATGGCCATTCAACATCTTTGAATTAATCCTTTTTTAATATATATATATATATATATATATATATATATATATATATATATATATATATGAGAAAGAGAGTATACATGGAATTATTTATAGAAAAGTCACATAGCAGTTACCCTAAAGTTGTGAAAATAATACTGAAGAGGAGATGCTATGTCAAAATCAGTAATATTTTAGATTCTCTGAATTTTATCAAAGATTACTAAATATTCGTCTAACACGACACAGCCAACCACGAATGTCGATGGACAGTTGTTTAATTGCAATATTACACACAGCATCCGTTGCGTTCATTTTTATTGTTATATCATCGATATATGAGCTACTTAATCATAAGAACTAATATGTTTTACGCAAAATTAAAGAAATATAAAAAGATTTTTAAAAAATTATATACAAACACGCATAAAAAATATATATTTAAATTAGTTTATTCTTATTCTCAAAAATGTTGGAAATTCATTTTTATCTCTTTTTTTTATTCACACATATACACACAGGCGATATAACTGTTGACCTGAAAAAGAACCTCGTCACTGGGTATTTATGTTTCACTGTTGCTCTATACCGATATTAAGCAATAAAATAGCATTCGTTTTAACTATAATTAATCACACACACACATAAATGGGTATGTTTCTTAATACTTTTGTGGATAGAAGTATTTGAGTTGATATGACTTAACATCATGTTTACAATAATAAGAAGTATTATGTGCGTTGTGGCGCAGTGGATATCGGCTCGGAACGATAAATCCGGGAACCGAATTCGAATTCCAGTTGAATTCCTTGCATTCACTTACGCGTAAATACCCTTGGGAAAGGTATTAATCCGTCTCTTCCTTCCAGTTATGGGTTAAATAACAGGACAGATTGGGTTCTATAGCCTTGGTCGGCAACCAGTCTACCGCAGAAAGCAAAGAAACGGCAATCTACTGCGGGATAATCTTCTGCCCAGTCAGTCATGTCTCTTTCGAGACATGATCGCCCAAGCGTGTATCGCGCATGGCACTTAACTGACTGCCTGACAATTACGTTGAAAATATATATTAGTGATGTTTTATATACATAACTAATTTACAAATATACAAAGTAAAGACTTGTTTTTTCTTCTTTCTACACACAATGTTTATCATAACTTTTAAAATTGTGTTTTACTTTTTCGTTATTTGAATGCTAACTACTTCTGTGCTAGTTGTAATATTTCTTCTGAAAATTTGAATACTGAATTGTTTATCGGATAATTTACCTTGGGGATTTCATGTTAATAATGATTAGCTTACTGCGTCATTGATTTTTAATAAATAACGTCATTTGGATATTTTGACCTTTGTTATAGGATTTTCTTTTTAATTTATCTGTTTGTTAGTATACTTAATTTTGAATGGGGAATAAAGGAAAAGGTTCAATTGTGCGCTTTAGCGTTCTTTGAAAATATCTCTCGTCAAAATATAATCATGTTTTTTTTTAAATAAAAGGAAATTAACATTCAGTAATATAAAATGCTAATCTTCATTTGCTTGGTTGCGTTTTTTCCTGGCAGCAACTTTGATTAAAACTTAATTTCCGCCTATATCTCACGGAATCATTTAAAAGAATGTTCAAGTGGAAGGTCAAAAAAGAAACTCATAAATTTTTTGAAAATCGCCAAAAAAATGAAAATGAAAATGATTTTCAAATAAAATTTAAAACTGAAATAATTCTGAAATAATTTTATTAAATAAATAAGGTTGTATAACTAAGAAACCCTCAGAGATATCGACAGAAAATTACATTTTCTAGTTAAATATGTGAATATTTAAATTATAATAATGATGTCTAGTGTTGAGTGATAATTATTGAAACTAGAACTATTAACGTTGCTAGAGTAATCGCCATTTCTAGAATATAGAATTGCCACCACTCCTGTTACAAGATTAATATTTTGAGTTGCAAAGTACACAAGTAACTTTGCACAAATAAAAAAGAGAGAACAAGTAAACTGATGTATAGAGGATAAAATAAGGATGATAATTTTTATTAATCCGTCAGTATTAATTTTAAAATGTGCGCAACATACTGATAATTAGCGGTAAATTAAAAAAATAGTTTCCTCTTTAGAAAAGGTTACGTATCAGTTGAAGTTATACCTGAACTAAAAGTCTTTCTATAGGTATTATTTGTAAATTTGATTCCACTTTTGCAGATGATTCTATAATTTCACCGTTGTTGATAACTGAACAAATCGATAAATACATTAAAAATTAGTTGGTAGTTTAAGATTATGACTAGAGAAACGATAGTAAGGAGTAAAACTGTTGATGTTAGCCCCCAAAAAAATAATAATAATTTACTCTCAAAGCAATATCAAATTCGCATTTATTATCCTCGAGTTACTTAATAACTCTCTCCCTAAGGAATACGTTACTTAATATAATTGTACAAGCACAAGGTTCAGTGAAAAACAAACATGTGCATGTAATGTCAATAACACTGTCATGTTTGTTCAGAAATAGAAAAATGTAGATAATTTAAGTGTTAGGATGTAGATAATTTCTGCTGTCGGGACCTTAAAAACATTAATTTTATATCTAAATCTAACGTCTTATAGATTTGAAGCTCACATAACTAAGAAAATAAGTCGTCGCCTTTTTTCCACTCTTATACTAGGATGTCTTTTCAAACTGTGGACTGTGAAGGATAGATTTTTGGTTCATATAATATTTCGCTGTTTAATCTCATTTTATTAGCCGTGTTAAATTTTGGGTGAAAATAACAGCATAGCTTAGAGAATATTTTTCAACACTTGTGTATATTTGCGTATCTGAATTTTTCTGAAATTAAGGATTAAACCAACATTATAAGAAAAGTACAAATGCACATTAAAAGCATAACATTTGGTTTGGGTGAAGAAGATACTACGAATGGTTGAATGTATCAAAAGATATTTCAAATGCTCTTTAGATGATATTGGGAACGTAAAATCAAATCTTCATATACCTGAAGGTGATTTAAGTTAGCAGTCAAAATTTTATCTGTGTTATTCTACGTACTTCAAAACAAAGCAACGATCACAAACATTAAATAACATAATTGTATATGTGTGTGTCTGCGTATAAATTAATAAATATTGGTATGCACTTATGTATACGCACAAACATTAAATAATTATGCAGCTATTAATAAAACAGTCCACAATTTTGTATTAATTATATATCAATAAATATACATACTATTGTACGTCAATGGCACGACTCTGAGTTTCAAGCACTGAGTAATAATCAGGTGTATATTACAAACTGACCGTTTAAAAGATTTGAATTTCAGTATAATCGTTGTTCGTGGAAGGTAAAACTTACAAATTTATGGTACTATATTTTAAATTATAAATAGACAAAATAAAAATTTAGAATAAATACATAAATTACATGAAAATAAAAAAATAAGATTAGAAAACATATATAAAGAATTAAATTCTGAAAGATGAATCCAAAAGGAGTTAACTCATAAATATTATTAATAATAAATATTTGCGAGAAAAGAAAGAAAAGAAGGAACTTAGTGAGTGAGTGAGTGAGTGAGTGAGTGAGAAAGAAACAAACAAACATGGGAGGAATCTATCTTAATCTGGGTCGAAATACTTGAGCAATTATTTATCTTTGGTCATCAATTCATTTGTTTTGTTTAGTAAATTAGGGTTATTTAATTGATTTAAAATGGTAAGTTTTCCGAAAGACAAAATTACATCTATCTCCTTTTACATTATCAGATTTGGTTTAATGAGACAATATTTTGTGTAATAATTGGTATCTTGTCATTTTTTTAGTTGGTACTAATATATATATATATATATATATATATATATATATATATATATATATATATATATAAAAATTGGTGCATTACCTGCATTTACTGTTTTTTAATGACTAGATAGGGTTATTTAGACGACATATCTCTTCATTTGTTTGTTCCAAAATAGAATTTAATATCGAATGGATGCGAACTTTGTAAATAATGTTTTCTGATATGCCATGACTGTTTAATGAACAGGTCTTATATTTTTCGGCAGTTGCCATTATTATTAGACGGTGTTGCTATTATTTGTAGTAGGACAACTTATTATGCAGGTGAACCAAGTATTCATTTGATAACATATTATGTTTTGAAATATATTCATCTATGTTATTAATGCAACTAAAATTTTAATCTTGTTTTTGTTAAAAATATTTTAATGTAGGGGAATAGCTAATTTTTTTTAAAATTAAATTTAGGAAGATTTTTCCAGTGTTTCTTTGAGCATTACGACTGAAGGGTAGACTAAACCGAATAATATTACGTGTACGTAATTTTTGCTTCTTTTTACCTTTATTTTTAACAGAGAAATCTAAACAAGTATTGAGATTATATCTTTTTTAATGCATTAATATATTTAATTTTTCAATTCCATAACTTCCTTATACTAGATTTAGTACATAAACGATCATGAATTGATTTATGCAAGTTATTAATGATATTATCGGGGTGACTTGATTCCTTGTTGATGTATCTGCGATGTTTGAATATATAGGTTTGTAGAGACCATTGTTAAAATCAAAGTGTACATCTAAGAAGTTCACTACTTTACCGTCAATGGTGGCAGTGATATTTGAATGCATGGCTTTCTTTATCTAAGTGTTCGTATGTACCCTCAATCGCTATCATTTGTGTTCGTATTGTACCCTCAATCGCTATCATTTCATTCGTGTCCAGTTTGATTTTGCTTTGATTTAACTTTTGCTTTTTAAAAGTTTACCCTCACAAGAACTTTTTTCTTTTAACTTGTTAGAAAATACTCTTGCATTAGGGACTAAATTTTGTTCTTTTTTCTCCTTCTGTTAAAAATATTTTAACTTTGTTAAAGTTAAAACTTGGATTTTAATGAATAGACCCCATTAACGCCTGGTTTATACTCCTTCCTAATCTTTTCAACAGGAGTGGAGGCGCATCCCTTGCTTTCTGTTTAGGAAGGGGTTCCCACTTTTTTCTTCTCCTCAGGTCTTAATAGTAGTGTTGTCCCAAGTTTTTGAAATGTGTGTAGATAGTGACAGCGTCTTTTTATTCTGAGGGTACAGGGTTGGCAGTCACCTGGTTGCTGATGCCGAGTGGTAGTTTGAAGCCCGAACTCTTGCATATCGTCTTGAGAAGCTCTGCTCTGATAAACAATTGAATAATATCAGGGTTTCTTGTAATGTCCGCGCAGGGATGGGTGTCACGACAAGAGCTTTTGGTGGACAAACCTGAGGCTATATTATACTGCAATCTGTGCCAGTTTCCTTTCTACACATGTTGAATTTGACGACTGACTGATACTACTAATCTAGGCCGCTTCTTACCAAGATATCTCTAATGATGACATAACACAAAGTAAGTATTAAAACTAAACCAGTTAAACAAATAAAATTTAATCCTGTTAATATCATTTTCTCGATCATCTGTGGTACCCGTGGCAAAATTCACAGCGGTGAATCCGTCCTCTAAGTAAAGCCACCTGACATGTAAGCTCTCTGTCACACTAATCTTGGTCTTTCTAATTCTTCTTCTGTTTTCTATATCACTACATCGTATTTTAAGAAAGAACTCTTATCTCTATATGCATTTGGCGTTAATGTCAGATAACATATCTTTTTAGATATGATGATTTCTCTTGAATCCCAAGATAATTACTACATGTGTCTCCGTCTCGCTATACTCAGCTCCGTTAGCTCTCTTTTCCTTCTCTAGCGGTCCTCATCATCTCCTGACTTTTCGGTACTTGACAGCATCTCAACCAATATAGATAAGACCGTTTCCACACATCCGTTCTCTCATATATTTGTCTTTTGAAATTTTAATGCCCATCACACCAAGTAGCTGGAAAACTGTCACAGATCTTGCTGTTGTCAATCGATCAATTCCTTATGCAAGTCGTGGATTTGCCCACGACTTTCTCTAATAACCCAAACGGAACTTACTCACTGCTACATCTGTTTCACTTATATCTCTGACTCTTTCCATATGATTCAGCTTTGCCCTCTTAACAAATCTGCTCATGCTGCTCTTTCCATCAATATATCCTTCCACATTCCCTCCTCCAAGATTATCCGACAAGCAGAATATCTTACTGTTAACAAAGATGTGACATCACTTAGTACAAAGATTTTACTTATTCCGTTGAAGACTCTGCATTCGAGGTTTCCTTTTTGTTTAAAGCTGTCATGAATACTCTTTATCTCAGCCAGTAAGTTAGACTTAATCGCTATTCACCTTTCTGGTTCTCCCCTGCTTGCTTGACCGCAATCCCTATTTAATCAATAAATCTGAGACCCTCATATATTTAACGAGAAGGCCGAGTGCTTAGCTCGCAGATTCTGCACCAACTTAAAATTTGATTTGTCCAGGGTATCCGCACCTGATTTCCCACTTAGAATTGAGGGTCAATTGTGTGAACGTTCACATTACGCCTTTGCTGTTCTTTAATATAATTTCAAAGCTTAAACCCATAAGGCGAGTACAGGTGACAGAATGCCATTGTTCTGTAGGAATGTGGCCCTGATCTAACATTTCTCTCCTTCAAACTCTACTACTACTGCTTTTTTGCTTGCTTGAATTTCTTCTCTGTGATTCCTGCAATTAAAAACTCTGGAGAACACCCAGTTCCTTTTAATTATCGCCCTATCAGACTCTTCGCGATTTTTGGCAAAGTGTTTGAGGCTATTATCAATGCGGGAGTGGTTCAACATTGTGAGATTTATTCGTCGTTGATGAGAAGCATGGTTTTCGATTCACCAGGTCTACTGCTGATATGATAACGACTATCACAGAATATATATATCAAGTTCTCGATAAGAACAGCTAAGCTCGTGTTGTTGCCCAAGATATTTGTAAAAGCAGTTGATAGAGACTTAGATGCTGGACTTTTACGCTAGCTACAGATGCTTGTTAAAACTAGACGCTAGTTTGATATAATCCAGTCGTTCCTTTCAAATCGAGTAATGAAGGTATTATTGAATGGGCATACTTTCAGATACTATCATAAGCAAGTGACCCTCAAGGCTCTATTCTAGGTCCTACGATTTCTCTAATCATCAACGATATTCCTTGGTGTAATTAGATCGCAAGCAGGCATCTACGCTGACGACACCAAAATTTACTCTAGCCTCGACAAGAAATCTCTCGAAGTTGACAAAGCACACCTCGCTGCTGATCTTGAAAATGATCTCCCATCTGTCGTAGACTGAGGTAAGAAATGGCTGTTAATGTTCTTTTTTATGCTACTAAACGTGTTATATATCGCCGTACGACGACAAAACAACAAACACGCATATATAAAAATATAAGGTTATATTTTTATTAATGACGACGAACTGTGTGGAATAGAGAACGGAAGGGTGAGAGCGCACATAGAATGGGTTGACGGGAGTGTAGTTTTGCCTGTGGTGTTTCTCTGCTTCCACTGGCCGTTCTCTGCTGGCGAATCCGTGTGTCGAGGTCTTTATATAGTCTTCTAGAACCGGGACTTTCCTTCCGGTTTTGCCTCGCCCACGCAACGCCCACGTAATTCTAAGAGACACCTGATCTGTTTGCCTCTGTAGCCATTTCCGCCGCTGTCGGAAATAAGGTCAAATGACATCCGCTCCGGCCTCGACAGGATGTATTTCACAAACACCTGTCTTGTCGCTTCACCGCCCCCTTCACCGACGGGAAACACCATCGCTTGCATCACTTCCTCGGGTGGGGCCAGATTGTTATATTACAAACGAAGATGATATCATTTAACCATCATAGAGAATCGCTCCTACCCACATCAGCATGGATGGTTAGTTTCCTTGAAAGCAAAACACTGAGCTTCCTCAGCCTAACTCTCTCAAGTGACCTCAAGTAGAATGATTACATGGCATTCATAGCTTAATCTGTTGCAAAAATGTCGGTTTACTGTGTAGGGCTAGGAAGTTTTTTTTAGTCTGAATCCATCTTACACATATATAATTCTACCATTTGCCGAACATTTAATACTGCTGTCAAATATGGTCAGAGGACCTTGCTATTCATTTACCGACTTTAGCATAATCACACTCACTTTCTCAACGACGTAACGTGGATTCCCTCTGTATCTTTTACAAGTACTTTTTCTGACACCTTAACTTTTTTTTCTCATCACTATCCTATTATGTAAACCCCTGGGCACTAGTGACAATATTGCTATGCTTGGGGTGAAATGATCATTAAAATAAAATTCGATATGCGAAAGAATAATTCTAAACTATTTAAAGGAATAAATATTTTTCTCTCTGGTGTTCCTCTTTATAAATTTACAAGAGATACTAGACAAACAACACTTTTACAATAAAACCAATTAAATGTAATCGCATACTTACTTTGCTGCTAGCTATCATCACGAAGATTTTAAAAGCAATATCAACTGCCATCTCTTATCTCCTTTTTACGACAAACCTTGGACCTTATTCTTGCTTTCCACTGTACTCTCACGCAGCCCATATCACACAAGTGTTCCCATCATTCTCTTACCCAATCTCCCATAACCCCTGTGACCTGTTCCTCTTTCTCTTCACTCTCCTTTTATGTAACCCCTTACGCACCAGTGACACTATTGCTTTTCTTGGAGTGAAACGGTTATAAAAGAAAATACAGAATATAAAGAAATCTAAAGCAAAAAAAGGCTTCTGCCTCTCTCGGTATTTCTTACTTTTTTTAACGTAGTAAACGAAAAAAAAATATATATATAACTCTAGATCTTAAAAACCCGCTTGAAATTTAGAATCTCATGGATACTATGGTTCAATTTAAGCTCGTTCGGAAATCTTTGAATATATCAACCATTTTTTTAAAATTAAAAATGAATGATTAAAATGGATTAAGTGAATCAATCTTCTGGATAATAAAGACGACAATGATTCATCCGATACAAAAGACTAGTGCTATAAAATGACGTAAATGCTTCTCCAAATAACAACAAAAATATATATAAAAATACTACTGCAGTGCGATCTATCCACGAAGATTAGATAAATGAATCATTTCAAATTTCATTAACGCTTACTCGGTTGTACATGTAACGGCGTATATATTAGGATAACAACAACACATATGAAGAGTATAGTCTGTGTCCAAATGATGACACCTCATCCCTGAAATAACGAGAGATACATAAAATGAAACACTTCGAATAAACGTCAAACTTATTGAGCTCAAACTTATAGTAGAAAAAATAAAATCTTATATGGAACTTTGTCTGTGTGTGTGTATCCATTACCTATAGACTCCGACACGGCTGAACCGATTTTACACAGTTGTACTATAAGCGTCTGCGAGTGTTCTTAGCTAGGTTTTGTTTCGAGGTATCCCCGATAAATATCGAAAATCGATAATCGAAAAAATCGGGTTATAGAAGAAGTGGTCCAATTTTAAGAAACAACATTCAGAAGTTTCAAGGTTGCAGTTCTTACAATAGTGCAGAAAATCGATAATACATACATATATATATATATAAAAGCCAAGATATTCATGTGTGTCTGTCGGTTTATCTGTCTGTATGTCCTTTAAAATAAATCCACAATTTTTATCCGATTCTCACCAAACTTCACACAAATATTCTTTAGGCTGAGTCTGAGCTCCAGGACCATGGATTAATTTTAAAGCTTTCATTACACCTGAGCAACACCGGGCTATACTGCTAGTATACATATATATGTGCATATATATATATATATATATATATATATATATATATATATATATGCATCATGTAATACTTTAAAGAAGTTCGAAAAAAACAAAACCGACAAGCCTCTCGGCTGAATGTTTCTTGTTTTATTTTTGTGTCAGGTACTGCGTTTTTTATTCGCTGTCATCGATAAACTGTCCGAAATTAATTTTGTGATTCTTTTACACTTAACTGTTCTAATCATCATCAAGAACCGATGTCGTGTCTCTGTGACATTTTTAATTTCTTTCTCAAATTTCTGGTAATCTTTGGAAAGGTGTACGTTTCCAGTAATCTAGCGCGACGTGAAGAAAAATATAAGATTAATTTATTTAAGCAATTTAATTTATTTACTTAATACATTTCTTTTATACTAATAATATAATATGTGGGCACATCGATTATATTATATTGACCTCAAGATATTATTTCCTGTGATGAATGATATTTTATGTAATGTGAGCTGTATACTTTGTATCATAATAACTTCTAGATATCAGATGTTTATTTGCGAATTGGTTAGTGTTGAGAATGTACTCTTTATCTACTAATATTTGTGCTATTTTGATGATTGTATTTTTCTAAATTTTGTTAATGTTAAATTTATTTTTTGTCATCAATTTGGTTATAGAAATTATTGTTGATTAATGTTTGTTAATATTGGTGTGTCATTTATGGAATAATATATAGGAAGAGGAGAGAATATTTAATCTCGATAAATCATTTAAAGACACGGATTCATTCGGACAGACACATACTCCTCTGCCATTCTGAAGATGTGATTTTGATCTCGAAATATTAATAGGTAATACCCCAAAAATCTTTACTTTCCCTTATTTTACTAAACGCATTTTGACAGCCTTCAAGACATAACCATATATCTAATATACACAATGCTTCAAGGAAATTACAAAATTTTAATATCATTTTGTTTCTGTGAGGACATTCATATTCGTATTTAAATACTAGCCTGTATTGTGTCATGAGGATTCTAATTCATCCACACATATTGGCTGTGTACATTTGCTATTCCATCTCTTCCAAATGTTTCCTGAACCGTAAATAAGACTGAAGAGACAAACAACTGATCGACAGCTTTTGAAATAATCCAGTCATAAAAGTTATCCTATGGCGTGTATTCAGAGAGTGAAAACAGTGAACACATTGCAAATGATAAAAATATAGGCGCTTCTTTAAAAGTACGCTCCATTCGGTACTATAAGATTTACTACATGTTAGGGTTACTTGATGGAGCTGATCATGTATCGTCTCCGACGTTTCATATCCATTAACATTTGCACTGCAGCATATAAAAATTATATATGTCTGCTCACGATATGAATATCCTTCTATCGCTACTGCACATGCAAACCGTTGAAGACAGACTATACTATATATAAGTATTATATATAGAAAGAGAGTGAGAGAAAAAGAGAGTATATTGAATGCTGAGAGAGAGATACATGCTATATCATTAGAAAAGTGAATTAAAGTGAACAAGTTTAAGAACATTGTCTGCTCCTTAGACTAAGTCGGCAACCAGTATAAGGAAACACACATCACAAATCTAATACCACATTTTAAATTAGGAAATATTCATCAGGCCCTAAAATTGTTGATACTAACACATCTGAATGTAGCAATGTATGAATCATCAAGTTGAAATCTCTAAGTATTTAGTTATATATATATGTCTGAATCACGCTTGTCTTTTTGAATGGAGACGCGAATTAAACGACAATTAATCATATAGAATACCATAAGTAACTCTTGAATATATATTTATCTTAAATTGTATTTTGTATGGCGCATCTATCTCACGTACATGATTTTTTGCAATGCGATTTTGTTACATTATGTTACTTTGAAAAAATACCGAAGATTTCAGTATGTGTGTGCATGTTCTATACCAACAACTTATAGAGATTTTAACTATTGCCATTGACATTCTTATCAGCTGTTGCTGTTTTCGCTAAAGAATATTCACTCTTACATACATATTTCTCTCTACTTGCTGTCAAACTCTCTTTCCGCATAAAAATGTCAGTATTTAGGAAATATTTAATACCTTTTTTAATAAATCATTAATTAAAATATTTAAACATAAATCAGTTTAACATTGAGATTACAGATGGCATTCTTTTGAAAGAATATTTTACAACAATCATTAATTTAGTGGTTACCTCTGTTGAGAACATGAGACTGTGTAGTGAAGTATGTCATAGGTTTCAATACGCAGGAAAAATTAATGAATAAATCATATATATATATATATAAGTTGTAAAGTAGTTACATTACGCAACCAAGGTTTCTACGATGTTGTGTCTTCAGGCGATTAGCAATAACTGATTTTACATTTTTTAAAGATCGCTAATAACAAAAATTCTGAAATATAAACGGTTCAAGCAATTATTGCAAATTGTTTGAAGAAACAGATCCGAGAAACATAGGTTGCATTCTATAAATGGTTTACAAATGGAAACATTTCAAAAGTTCTACAATATAACTTTATTTAATTATTTTATTACAATTGTGTACTGGTGTAATTTAATTATAAACATTACTCATATATATATATATATATATATATATATATATATATAAATATTAAACGAACCATATAATATGTCTGGGAATTATAAATACCATCTAATTTCGTTGAAGTGTACGTGCAATGATTTCAGTAGAAATTTAAAGATTTCTCGTACGCCAACTTTCCAAACTAAAGAAAATACGTTTTGTCTCAGAAACCTTTCTTAGAACGATAATGATATTTCAGTAATGACTACATGTCCAAATTTTTTCTTAATTTTTTTATATTAGAATAATTGTGTAATTGTTATATGACTAATTCTTTATAGCTGTAAGAAAACATGCTTGATATCAAATGTTCATAAAAAATAGATTTTTTTATGTTTAAAAATAGGTAAGTTCCCACTTAAAAGAAGCTTTTTTCATCTTTCAGTTATAAATATTTGCAAGCACCATTATTTGAATTCATAAATACTTTTGTTTTACTACTGGAATTTTAAATGTAGAGTTTAGCAGCAGTTAACCTATATATTTATGCAATTATATTATCAGTCTGTTCACATTCAAATGTCAAAGTAGGCAAAGACTAAAAAAAAACGAACGTAATTACTTCATGTATATATATATATATATATATATATATATATATATATATATATAGTGACCATGGTATTTTGCTATCGTTTTCATTGCCAAGAAAAGATTGTTGGCTCTGTATCAATATATTTTATGTTTCAATTTTGATAGCACTTTCCTGGCGCTCTACTGAAATTTAAAAATGCGAAATGCTATATTTTGTAAGTGATTTTTTCCTATTTGCTTTTTAACAAAAATCAACTGAACACGTAACAATCTTCATTTAATAGACTATAGAATGAATAATACAAATATGAATTCCAATTATATAACAAAGTGGACAATTTCTTCTGCGTTAGATATGAATAAATGCATTTGAAATTATATTTGATTCAAGATTGTATAAAATTCCAGGGAAAATTTGTAAATAATTTTCTGACATAGACCTAGCTGCTCTGATTCTTCAAATAATAGAACGCACACAACTGTAGATTTAGTATTTAATTAAATGAAATAAATGGAGGGAACTGAAATAATGTAACAGTGAAAAATGACCAGAATTATTAGATGAAACATTCTAAATTTTCCGAGACAGACTACAACCAAGATAAAAAAATATGCCATGACACAAGAATTTTGCGAATGCAATCATAAACTTTTCGCCTTGTTATTTATTTCTCACTTGCAATTCAATCTCTCTCGTCGTAAGTTTATTTTTTCTTCGTAACGACATTCTAGGTATGTTGCATACGTATTGTTATCATTTCTCTCTTTTTTCATGTATTTCGAATGACTATAATTTACATATCTATTCAACTGATATTTCGGCTCTTTCGAAATGACATAGTTGAAACGGATTTCCGTTATTCATTACATTTTTCGTTACATGGAATTTTAAAAAAGATTCATTATATTTACGACTATCCATTTCGATTTTTTAAAAATGAGGATATGAATTATTTTTCAGTTTCAATTTCATGGATAAGAAATTACATTATTTTCTTTATTTATTTGTATATTGCTTTTCTCAACACTCAAGACCAACTAGGGGAAATGCAGAATTTAATATCATATTTAATGGTTGTGCATATATCTATATATATATATATATATATATATATATATATATATACATACATACATACATTTATGTGCTGAGCGATAGAAAAATTGTCTTCTAAATAAGGTAAAAAGAAAAATTAACACTACAATCATAATAAAACAATATATTTTCCCAACATTCGCAAGCATATCACATAGAAATATGTATATAGGTACATTTACATATATATATATATATATATATATATATATATGTTTTCGATCTAAATTTCCCTTAAATATATTGTAAATTATAGGTCGATGATTTTATAGCGCTTTTCTAAAAAGTTATACGTTTGATGTCTTCTGAAGAAGTGATTGTTTATCCGATATAGGAAATATATTTGTGGCAGAAAACATTTTCTTGTACGAGCAGAAAAATTTAATCACTGTATTTATAATCGCTATTTTAGAATTATTGTTGCAAAATCACTTGTAGACAAGAGGGTATGAGAACTTCCTTTAACTTTGATAATTTAAAAATGCAATGTAGCGGATATGAAAAAAATCTATCTAAATATGAATATTTATTTTAGAGATATGTAACAGGATTAAGAGTTTTACATTGTTCTAAATGACGTAGATTGTATGAAATCGATCGTGAATTATTTTATTTAAAAATTAAAAAAAAAATTGTACCGTTCACTTATATATATATATATATATATATATATATATATATATATATGCATTTTCATATATATGCGCATATATATATATGCATTTTCATATATATATATATATATATATATGTTTGCATTTTCATATATATATATAAATATATATATATATGCATTTTCATATATATATATACATTTTCATATATATATATGCATTTTCATATATATATATGCATTTTCATATATATATATGCATTTTCATATATATATATTTTTTTCATATATATATATATATATATACATTTTCATATATATATATATACATATTCATATATATAAAATATACATTTTCATAAATATATATGCATATATATACATTTTCATATATATATGCATTTTCATATATATACATATATATATGCATTTTCATATATATATATATGCATTTTCATATATACATATATATATATTCTCATATATATATATATATATGTGCATTTTCATATATATATGCATTTTCATATATATATATATATTCATATATATATATGCATTTTCATATATATACATTTTCATATATATATATATTTATACATTTTCGTATATATATACTTTTTCATATATATATATATATACATTTTCATATATATATATATACATTTTCATTTATATATACATATATATACGTTTTCATATATATGTGCATTTTCATATATATATATATATATATATATATATATATATTGCATTTTCATATATATGCACATATACATATATGCATTTTCAGTGAATTCACAGCCAGAAGACAACTTCTGCATGTTCTTACGAAATTTTCAATATCTTGATATACTTTTGGCCAATACGTATTGCACCTGTTTAAGGATTTCATCATAGAAATTATTGGATGTCATATTTAATTTGTTAATATTTAACTAATCACATATTTTAATGTAAAATCAAGATTTCCCGCGGTTTCTTCTGGAGCCTATCCTTTTCCCCTTATATAGAGCGTCTTTTCGCAAATTCGTCAGTAATATCCCAAACTGCTATTCGATTCCACGTAGATCTTGCTCAACACACTTTAACGCACACACAGACACAAAACTTTCTAATTACAATTTTCTCTCTGAACATTTCGCCAAGTGCTTCACGTGAACGTTGTTGAATCAAACCTATCTTATACACGATATTTTAAAGGAATTATATTCTTCGTGTTAGTCCTTCTTACAGGAAGTGGTCATAACACTAATTTAGAATATCTTTTTCACAAGAAAGTACGTTTTTTGCTTAGTTGACTTCGATCAGCCAGTAATAAAGGGGGAAAAACTTTTTCTCTTAATCTATGTGTACTAATATTACATAATTTGTTTTTCATTTGATTTAATTATATATATATTTGTTGGTTAGAAACTGAAGTCGTAGTTTTTATCATCTTGAATTTTATGTTAGGTGAATCGTAATATATGTAGTTGAGGTACCTGCACAGTTTGTGCAAACCCGCTACAGTTCGGAGAATGTTCTTATTAGTCTAGACAGTCCGCATGATTCAATATTTTTGGATGGTAGCATTTTTATTTTATGATTACAGTTTAATAGGATAATTATCTAGTGCTGTAACTTATTCACTCTAGGTGTGGGAACAAACTATTTTATCCATATATTGGCAATAACGGAAAATGGTCTATCATTATACATGAATATTTATGTATGAATTATTGAAACATTTTATAGAAAATATCATGACCAATACTTACTTTTCTATCTGCTAAAGATTTTGTTTACCTGGTATTAATGATCTTGAAGCATAAGCTATTGATTAATTTTTCCTCTTATTTTTGTAGCATCACAGCTTCAATATGCGAATGACTTGCTTCTGATGCAAGCACAATCTTTAATTGTCAGAATGAGCTAGTGACAGGTCCGATCTTAAGGATTGTTTTATCACTTCGATAACACTTAGTCATTCCTCTAACTAATTTCATTTAATATCTTCTTTGGAGAAGTAGCAAATATTAACTAAATATTACATTACAACGGGTATCCTGGGTAAAAAAGCAATCGGAGTCTAACCGTACTGATGAGCTGTGATACGGCGAAACAGATCTGTCTGCGGATGACAATATATATATATATATATATATATATATTGTTTCCTCGTGTAATTTCAAACGAATACTCGTCGCTAGGTTTAAAAACATACCCTAGAAATAAAACTTCAGAAGTATACTCTCAGACCTATCATTTTCTATCTCGAATACTTTATATATATATATAATTTTTCAAACGTCATATGATCACAGCGTTACGATTCTTCTAATTACAGCAAAACGAAATAGAGTATGTTTTTTGTCAATCTTTTCTAACTCAAATAGCAGCGACATTTTATTCATATATGGCAATATGCATATTATGCATATATGTAGGTGTTGTGGAGCACCCCTTTTTTGCATAATAAATGGAACTCGTCTAAGGTGTACATATGATGCTGCCTACAGAGAACGAGGCGGGTTTCTCACAGTGAGTGTTAGAGAGAGGGTGTAGCAGGAGTTGAGTCGTTGGACCGCCACTTATTTGGTCTATAAGAATATAGACTTATTACTCGGACTTATGACTTCTTTACAAGATTGTATTTATTGATTCCTACTAAGAGTATTCCTAGTATTCCGCTATTTAATAACCCGTTTTCCAGGTTGTCTATATTTTGTTCAATTTAATTTACATATCTAATTTATGTAATTTAATTTACATATCTCTTCCATATCTATTTTTGTTACTTTTAATAATTTTAATTTAATTTCTAAATAAGAATTCTACAACAGTAGGTACGTATGTATGGTTGTGTTAGTCGTGCTTTCCATAAATCTTCAGATGAATATTTGTCTGAATAACCTACAGAAATTATGGATTGAAATATTTCATTTATCTATGGTTCCGAACTGTTGTCATTCAACTTCTCATATTTGAGAATGTTGTCTCGTTCTTATTTTATTTTTTACTTTTCAGTTATGTACTAGACATTTAACAAAGTGCATGTACGCCCTTCTAAAACGAAGGATTTAACTCACACTATTTATGTCTCCAAATTCTTCTGTGCTCTATATGATGTTTGTCATTTTTGACTGATGCGTGTTTCCATATTTTGATTAGCTCTGCGATTGAATACATGCTTTAATTTGTCTTTATTTATTAGCGGCTTCCTTATTTTATTAAATTCTAATCTAAGCCTAGAAAGATGTTTTCATAGCCGAGTATAATCGATCATTTTTGAAGACGTCTACCTTCTCCGGGTTCTTCCTTATCCGTTTTCTTTTGCTACATACTACAGGAGCTGATGACTATTTTTCTCTTCATACATGATCATTATCTCTTCTATCACTACGGCTTTTGCGATTTTTCTGCTATCTTACTTTTAGGAAGCGTCTTGTTGTAATTTTAGATACTCTTCCACGACTACACGGAATCGAGGACACGCAATTCTTTATCATATGCTCATCGGATTAGTGTAAACTAAAGTATAATCTCGACGATATTCTTGACATATGCAGTTGGATGGGAAAATTGAACGATTTGTTTTAACGTAGGTTAAATTAAATGGTTCAATTCGGAATTCCATATAAATTACTGACATTGATATACACCTGTGAAGCGTCATTGGTGGACACACATGACGAAACATTGTGAAAAAAATAACAGTAATGAAGAGAATAATCCGAATATAAAAGTTCTCTAAGTAAAGACTAACATGTCTTATTTGCTAGTTAGTCTATACCAAAATTTATAGTGTTAGAAATATATTATAAAGGCATAAGTGGAGAACGATAAAAATAACAACCCAAAGGATTGTTTACAAGCATTTCATATAAGGAAACAAGTTTTGCGGATTTAAATTACTGACAGAGTTGATATATTTTTAAAAGAAGAACAATCGAGATATCTGCATCACTTAAAGTCCTTCTTTCAGTTTAGTTTACATACATTTCTGGATAAAGTTTATAATCTAAATTATATGTATCCTGTAAAATAATTCCGGATCATGTTCTAAACATTCACGCATTTATAACAATGTAAAACCGTTAGTTCTGCTACAAAACTCTAGAATACAACTTTATATTCAGATAGATTTTTGCATATCCATTATATTGTGTTATGAATTTATCAAATACAATTCATACAGATCTTATTAGATTGTTTGCCGGTTATTGAAAAAGGTGTAACTGGTGAAAACAATTATGCGAAATATGAATTTAATTATTTTATATATTTTTATAATAATATATTTTTCATTTTAATATAATGGCCTTCTCAGCACTCCCAAATACATAATGTACTCATATGCATCTCTGTATTGATGTGAGGGCATTAGTGCGTGAAGTTATCAACTACCGTTGCCCTACCCAACACATGTCGGTTTTTTGTATTTCTGTTGTCTGCGAATACCTATTCTACGATATTGCTGAATATATATGTTTGACATTGTTCCTCTGCACCTTTTTCAAGCTGCCAATAAACGTGTATTGATAACTGTCTGGACATTATGTGCTTCTTTTACGTCTACTGAAAATTATTATTAAAATCAAAATTACTTATTGCGTCTAATAAAACAAATATCCCAAACACTTATCTGACGTATTCGTACGCTGTTCGTGAAATCGGTTCTATCGTAATAAACTAATTTATAACTGTTATTTACAAAAAACAAAAAAAAAACAAAAACGACAACACTTAACTCACAGATAAATAGCAGGATAGTGTTGTTTACATTAGTATATTTTGTTATAGATAAACTTTCTTAAATGAAATCATTTATTTTACCAATACTCGTAAGTGAATATTTCGGAAATTTTGTTTTTTAGATCTTCCATTGCATAACGAGATTACATTTTGCCTTTTAATAAAAGGGACTTTATAAATATTTAAAAAATGATTTTGCTGGATCATTTGACTCATATCAGTAGGAAAATTCAATAAAAATACTTAAGAGAAAATTGTATCTCTATACTTCTGAGATTAGGTATTGTAATTATTTACCAGATTTCTTTTATTCGGACTGTTGACCTCATATTCGTTGCCGTGTTAAAGAGGTTTTGACCGTCGTACGCTGCAGTAAATAATGTAGATAATAGAAAAAATTAAAGATTTTCACTTCGTATGAGATGAAGCTAAGTATTCAAACTAAGGCAAGATTTATTCAACAAGAAGAAAAAAAACTCGATCTTAGTTGGTGTTGAGACATCTACATTACTTTTGTTTTGTTCACAATTAAATATCAGGGAAAAATCTAATCTGATTCCTTTTGTATCTTTGATGTCATATTGGTTGGGTGATATTTTTATTCTTGATTGTAAAAATTTACCTCGTATTCTGAATATATTTATACTGTTTATATCTTGATATTTTTGTTTTGGTATACAAATTTTTCATTTGTTTGTAAAGATTTTGCCTATAATTTTTGTTATTCCTAATTTCAGTATTTCACGGATAGTTTGATCTATTTCTTTATTACTGTTAGTATATTCTAAAAGAGATTATCCTTTACTCAATTCACCAAAAATAATGGCCAAAAATGTTATAAATGTTATGCTATTGCTCTCAATGCTCTAGACGATATCTTCTATAGTTTTGTTTTGTAAGATTTAGATATTTTCTCTAGTTATTTGTGTGATTATTTATTTTAGCTTTATTTACTGTCTAAGAGCAGAAGCAATACTATTATTGTTCCTGTGTTTGTTTGTGTGCTCCGGTTCAATGTCATTGATTGAATTGGGTGAATTAATTAATACTTTTTTGTAACTTAATTATATTATTTAATGTGCGACACCTTCTGTTTCTGTATTGGTCTGCATGTTGACCTCACTAAGACTTGCTGATTAATAATTTGAAAACTTAACAATAATGTTTAAATGTACATTGAAATTAAATTTACTGGTAAATAGCTGCCCGATAGTTATCTATTTGAAATAAAAATTTAAACAGCAAAAACGTAAAGGTATTTGTCTGTTTTTACATTGTTCCCTGTAACGTATTGTAAAATTATGTAAGCCATTTAAAATTCAAATAGACGACCGAAGGTGCTTGTATTTTGTATTTTATCGGAGAATAATATATCTGTGACATAATTATCTCAGCCATCAATTTTATCATATATTCAACTAAAAAAAATATTGGGAAAAAAACTACCGATTAAAGAAATTTTCCTAATTATTACATAAAAATTCTATTTTGAATATGGATGTTCCTAGTATTTTTCTACTAAGAATAAATACAAATCTCGTCAAATCTATTTGAAACTATAATGTAAATCACACAAAAACTTATTATTACATATACACTTTTTAAAATAATTAATAGCCTTTCGGTATATTACCTTTTCCGCGTATATATTTATGAGTATGATTACTTGACCCCTTTCTAACCACCTAAATATTTATACAAGCATATAAAGATATTTTTATTGCACTGTATAATTGTACTACGGAAGTCATTTATTTAATCCGAACTTAGTTTAAGGATACTATAATTTGAGTCAGATTATGATATTATCTTGATCAGTGATAATGAGGTTGAAACAGTTCTTGTAGACGAGAAATAGACTTTAACGGACAAGTTACTGCCTAATTAAAAAATGAAACGTTTAATTTAATTAACTTTTACCGTACTGATAATATTATCTCATTTAAATGTGACAAATGATGAAAGTAAAACAGAAAATTTTCCTGGAAAAACAATTTGGGGCATATGAAAATTTTTGGCTATGCAATTCTTTGTATATACATGAAAATACTTTGCTTAAAATTCTTAAACCATGTCTTATTATCAGCAGGGTTTCTGAATTACATATGTTTATGAAAATGTATTTCTGGAAAAAGAGAATTATTTTAAAACACAGAAAAAGTTAAATAATATGTTAGTGGCAGAAAATATAGTTAAGGTATGTTTGTTTATCTACAAACTTACTGAATATCAGGGATTGAGAGTACAAAAGTAGACAATTCAATGGACTTAAATTTGCATTAAGCAGAAAACATTGTAGATGTTGTCTTGAATGTTCACTAGATGTGTATATATATATATATATATATATATATATATGTGTGTGTGTGTGTGTGTGTGTGTGTGTGTGTGTGTGTGTGTGTGTGTGTGTATTAGAATATGTGCAGATTTTTTATATATTCACTACAAATAGTAGAACCCATTTTTTTCGTCACAAGTTTATTCGCCTGAAGAGAGTCAACTTTAGACTCGAAACAAGTGTAGCGTCCCAAATACCATTATGGACACTTAATGTATTATAACATGTGTAATAACAACAATAACTATACACTTTGAACAAAACGTTCACGGTCTCTCACATCTTTATTATATATATATATATATATATATATATATATATGTGTGTGTTTGTGTGTGTGTGTGTGTGTGTGTGTGTGTGTGTGTAGTTAGGTAGCAAATTTTCTTTTAACCATGTCAGATTAAATAAATTGCAAAGATTATGTCTGCTTATTTTTCATAAAATCCGTTCATACTCACGGATAATCTTTCGTATATTACAATTAAAAGATGTCATAAATGGGCTGTAACGTTGACAGATATTATTGCAAGTTATTTCTCAAAGTGACTAAGTACTTTCAACCTCTTTCCAAGATCATCTTCAAGGGTGAGAGTTAAGGTAACAAAAAATAACCGCAAAATTGTGTTGCTAAAGAAAAATTACTGTACATTTCTGCTGCTTCAAATATAACGGTTTAGAAATTGCTAGCGGTCATTAGAACATGAAAATTATTCAAAATGAAATGTTTTTAATTGCTGTAATGTCATTGCCATGCACGTGTTAATCCATGAAAAACTGTTCTTTTTACAAATATTTTAGAACATTACTACAGTATTCATAGCTGATTCTAATCATTGACTGCTTAAGTGTTTTGATGAATATTGCCTAGATAATCTGTGGTTTACTTTTGTTGTTTACTTGGTGTAGGTAATTGTATTATAGATCATTAATTTTTTATATTGTGAATGTAGACAGGAATGTTGTAGATATCTAGAAATGGATGACTCTTCAGACAAATGTAATGTAAGACGTCTAATTAATGTAGTAGTTGTAAATTCAACATATATATTTATTTTTGTCTGAGATACGTTCTCCCAAGGGACATTTGAATTGACATATTTTATTTTGAAATTATAATTTAATAGAATTACACCCCAACACTTTAGTCGATTTACCGTGTGAGTCAGTATAAATGTTGATAACCGCGGTTTGTGATCTGTTTGCTCTCTTCCGTATAGAAACCTGTGAATTTTTTCACAACGTTAAACTGTTTTTTTTTAATTTGATTGTAACTTTGTTCAGCGGCCAGTAACGTTCTTGATTCATGTGCTATTGGCTTCGTGGACCCGTCCTCGAATTTATGAAGCAATACACCTAGTCTATCATTAGCGGCTTCTGGTGCTATAGTAATTTTCCTCTTCAGGTCGAAATACACTAATGATATGTTTTTCGACCATATCCACTTCGCATCCTTTTTCACCAACTCATTTAAATGAGCTCTCATATACATTTTCGGCATATTAATGCTATATTAACTTGCTAATATCAAGAACGCCTGGAGCTTAGTCACATTATCAGGTGCTGGCATATTTTTTATGTCCTCAGCCCTTTCTGGATCCGGTTTTCTTCCCTTACTGTCACAGATCTGCCCTAAATATTTTAACTTCTTTTAGAAGAACTCGCATATTTCAGCACTCATTTTGAACTAGTATTCTACAATTCTCTGAAATACTGCTCTAATATGCGTTTGTGTTGAGCCTCATTTTCATATTTAATCAAAATATCATCTAAATATTTTATGGCATATTACATACCAGTCAACATCGTGTCCATTATTTGCTGGAATAGGCTTAGAGTTACCTTCAATGCAAACGGAAAATGATTTAGTGTAAAGATTCAACTATGTCTGTTTATTGTCAGGTAATCCTAACATACTTCACTAATTTAAACTAAAGGCAAACATCCGACAAGTCTTTCTTTGAAAACACTCTACCTCCGCTGAATTTGGTGAATTTTATTCTCAGAAGACTGTAGAGGGTATGCATTGTTTTTCAAACAGTCATTTAAACCTGTCAAGAATCAGCACACTGATTTTTTTTATTTTTATTTTTTGTATATACAGTTGGAGACGACAGATACGAATAGTCAACTTTTGAAATTACACCCCTTTTCTCGAACCTTTCTTATTCCTTATTTATTGTGTCTATTCCTGAAAATGGTACTTTTCTATTTTGTCTAAACATTGGTTTCACATTTTCTTTCAATTTGAAGTTGACTTCTGTTTTTGTGCACAGACTTAATCTTTCTGAAAAGACGCGCAGTAATTTGCTTTTCACATCCCTAATAATTTTTTCTCTTTTCTTCATCTTATCATTTTCTTTGAGTGAATCTTTGTTATAGAATGTATTTACCGGTAATTCTCATAAGTTAAACAATACGACCCTCTCTAAAACAAAGAGGCTTACTCGACCAGGGAGAACATACACTTTTGATTTGTGAATTTTCACCTTTAGAAGAAAGGTTAAATTTTAATTCACCTTTAAACTTAAGTCTTTTTCTTGAAACTCCCCTAGTAACTCTGTGTTAGTCAATGGTGGGTAACCGATTTTTTCTGTTTTGTCATTTATTACAGAGATATCACATCCTGAATCGAGTAATAATTTTACGATCTGCCCATTTATTTTTACATTGTAGTATTTTCTAATTTTACCTTCCTCAATTTCGTTTTTGGACAAAACTACGTTCGTTTTTATTTACGATTTTGATTTTACTTTTCACTGTTTTGCCCGACAATGAAAACTTATATGGCCTAAACGCCCACATTTAAAACATTTTATTCCTAAAGTAACAATCCTACGTTATATGCTGTCACGAACAGCATATATTTTTCTTTTTTTTTGTCTGTATCCACTTCTGTTGTCTTACAGTGTGTACTCCTGAAATATTCTTCTCCTCAATCCGAGGACTTTCTGATTTTTATGTTTATAATTCACTGACTTTCTTCCGTTACTTTTTGTAGCGTAATCATCAGATCCTGTTCCATGATAGTGCAGATTGTTCTAATTTCTTTGCCCTTCAGTGCCGTTAGCCTCTGCCTCAAAATTAGACACTTGAATATGTCGCTTGACAATTCATATAAACTAAAGCCTCACACTGCCCATTAATCATACCTGCATACGTGACAAAATCATAATCCTCTTGTTTTATGATACTTAGACACTGTATCGTCTATGAAATCTTTTATTGAAAATTTCCTACAAAGTTTCTGCTGTTTCGCTTAATGTAATTTTTTATCTTCTTTCGGAGGATTAAATTCACGTATTTTGTATTTTATTCTGTGCCCAATTTCTGCAACATCAAAGTGATTGTTTCCTCGTCTGACCATTGTTTACATCTTTTCGTAAATATTGTTTCAAATCTATGAAAGTAAGCCGGAAACGTTGAAATACTGTCGGGGTCGTATTTAAATTTGAGATTGAATTTGAAATTCCTTCCGCTGAAAAAACAAAAAAAGAAAAAAACTAGAACTCGGTTCTTTTGCTGTCTTTGATAATACGTCTTCCAAAAGTGATTTATTGAATTTTGCATTTTGGTTGAATAATTTTCAAACGTTTCTTGTTGCTGTATAAATTGTTGTTGTTGGAATTGTTACTGTATAAGTTGTTGTTGTTGTTGCTGTAAAGTGACTAATAGTACTTTAGTTAATTCCACAAATTGTTCCATTCCGCCAACTTATACACAAAAACTGTGCTCTATTTTATATATAGAATGAAATCTTCTAAGTCCGAATAAGTTTGAGGGACTTTCTTACTTTTTGTAACCATTACTCATTTTTTTCCTTTTCTAACGTTTCTCGTTAATAAGCATTCAAACAAATAATGAAGAAAAACTTACTTACATTCTATTTCGTTATTAAGTGTTTGTCAACTGTATTATTATTTTTATTTTTTTAATATTTTTTAGTCTTGCGAAGTTGTTCCGAATTCTTTGTCGTCAACTGACATATTCCGGAAAGGGTTATTTATATTATTCGAAGTAGCTAAGTGGTTTTGGCAAATGTAACCGGGTTGGACAATCTAGAAATAGACGTAATGGACCGGTACTCGTCGTAGATGTATGCAGTATTCTTAGGCATAGGCTTATGCAATAGGCGTAGTCAATAGACATAGACCCATAGTCGTAGATCTATCTACGTCCTCGCATTAGTTTATATTTATGGCTGACGCCAGCCAGTATTATTGTGCGAGACATTTCCAGTTTGTAAATTATGTTTTACATCTAAATATTGTACCAATTTATTTGTGTCTACTGTAATATCAAAATCTAGTTCTTTGAATAATTTAAAAAGTTGTTTCCTTGTTTAATCATTCATTCTTTTGTTGTCAGGTGCTAGTATTAATCCGGCATCTCTATATAATCTGTGGTTGTCAATATGGATTATTTTGTTAATTTGATTAAAATGGATATTCCCATCAATTCTGAGATTTCTGCCCCATCATACGATCCTTGTGGTACATCAAATGCTCCGTTGTTGGATTTCTTGATCCATGCTATACCTTTGTCGAAAAGTATAGATTTTCGTCAATGTATTATTATGTCACTATGCTCTGATGGTATTTTTATGTACATTTTAGCAAAATTAAATGCTTCCAGTAAACATTTCTCAGATATTGATGGGTAAAATTATATATATATATATATATATATATATATATATATATATATATATATAAACAGAAAAGAGTATTTTTGTTTGCTGCCCATAGTGATGGCATTTTCTTATAAAAGATAAAATTGAAAAATAGGCTCAACAAAGCTAAATCGATGCGAGTAAAAATATTAGCGTTTAAAAAAAAGAAATTTGTGTTTTAAATGAAATTAGTGTTTTCTTTCTCTAATATATTTAAGGAAATATAAAGTTGAGAAAAATGTTTCTGTGTTGGAGGCCGAATATATGCTCTCTCTCTCTCTCTCTCTCTCTCTCTCTGATTGCACCGGGAGGGCTTTAAATTTTGAATGCAGATAGCCTCCGAAATTTAGCGGTGGTAACATAAATGGACCTGCGTAAGAGAGCTTCTGCTGTAGAACCCCTGATTAATAATCATAATTTGCCGCTAGCTTTAGTGTAGACATATTTTATATTTTAGCAGGTTCCATGCAAGTTATCACCAGCAAGTTTTGGATGTCATCTACATTCATTCTCTGTAAACAACGATAACATATATTTGGCCTCTAACACATATTTATTTAGGTATTTCCCCTCTCCATATACTTACATTTTTCTGTCATCCCACATCCGTAAATAAGAAACGTATTGTTTTTTATATTTAAATGAATATAATTTTCACAGCAATGATCTAACGTTACTTGATGAGGTAAATATCTCGAAACAGAAATTTCCCTGTCGCAATGTAAGCTATATTAATTTTAAATAAAATCAAAATTATATATATATATATATATATATATAAGAGAGAGAGAGAGTCACGTAAATTAATAAATAAACATATGAGACTACACATATATATATTGTAATATTTGTCAGGTGTTAATAATACAGAGTTCAATTCATCAACTGTGAATCAATTCAGCCCCAGAGGGAATCCTATCCAATTACCCTTTAAATATCAACTCTAGCAACAAACGCATTAAACACCTTAATGCCTTCGAAAAATTAAAGTCAATATTATTTTAGAATACTCAGTTAAAATCAAGGTAGGTAGAAATCACGTAAATGTAATATTATTTGGTTTAATCCATCCGTCAGTTGTAACTTTTTAACTAACATTTATTTCTACTATTCATCCACACTAAAAATACTTCAACAATAACAACAATGTTAATGTCAGTTATAGTTGCGTTTAACACATAGATAAATATATTTCACAACTTCACTACTCTGATATCAAATATATATTTAGCCCACTTAAACAGTATCCTTCACGCAACTATTAGCAAAAATGGCACTTCTATAAATAAATGTAACTGTCGAAAAACTAAACTGCGTATTGAATGGCCAATGTATATCTGAATGTATTGTTTATAGAGCTTGAATACATTCACATGATAATGATGCTAAATTTTACACAGAAATCACTTCTAACAGGTGGAAGATTAGATTTAGCGACTACATGGTGTCTTTAAGCAACAGTAAATACAGCAATAGTAATGATTTATCTATACATTATAGGAATTTAAACAAATTACTTATTACTTGGATTATCATAGCTAAATAACAAACCTTGCAATGAAAAAGAGAGTAATGTAATTTATACCTTTTAGGAAAACACATCATCTTAAATCATATCAATAATCTTAATTTATTTGAGAAAAATTATACTTTTTAATTTTTTCATTAATTTTTTTTTCTTTTATTTTATTTAAACTTTTATTTATTTTATCTACAAATGAAATTTAAATATTTTAAATTTTACGTTTCAGGATTTACGCCCCTTCTTGCATTTTAATATTTTTATTTTTTTTTAATTTTCAATTTGTAAATACACGTAACGTTAGAATATATAAATTTTAAATCTGGTGATTAAAAAAGGCGTTACTTAATTTTAAAAGATTTAATTACTATAAATATCGAGTTAATTTAAATTTAAATAGAAATCTATTAAACTGAAAGTTTAAAATATGCACTTAATGATTGCATCACGCATGAAACTCCGAGTCGTGGCATAGACCTCGAAATATATATATATATCTATCTCTCTCTCTCTCTCTCTCTCTCTATATATATATATATATATATATATATATATATAATGTATAAAATGCATTATATATATATATATATATATATATAATGTATTTTATACTATGTTGCTGAATATTCTGACAGACATTGTCTCTTAGAAAAGATAAATAAACGGTTGTATTTTATTAATTCAAACTAAGTACATCATACAATTTAAAATGTTTGGATGAATAGATATATCTATATGTCTTCTAATATAGTTACTTGAATATATTTGCTTGAATATTTTGAAGAAAACGTTGATATATAATGTTGAAATTCATGAGACTACGAATATTTTATTTGTAGTCACTACGATTGTTTGTTTTCATACGCTGTAAAGAACCGTATGAAGAAGTTGCAAATTTCTACACCGAACACTCGCATAATTTAGATTCAAACTCAGAGACTGTGCAAATTTGTAGACGAAAAAAAAATATTCCAATCAATATTACACATAACATCATATTGTTTTTCCTTTGTCTTCACATTTTCCCCATCTCTCCAGTTCCCCACTCCTTTCTATGTCATTTATTTATTCTTCATAGACTTTGATGTTGTACTATACTTTAAATATTTTTTGTTTTATTTTGCATTAAAATTCGATTATATTCATACGATATATTGCTCTTTCCATAATTTTTTCTTCTCTCTGATCTTGCATGATCTTTGACTATTTTTTCTGTCATGAACTGCTGTCCATCCTTAAGTCTATAAATCAATTAATTCGGAAATAATGTTATAAAAGTCCATCATCATCTTCAAGTGACACGATATACAGGTTAATTGCTCGTGCAATAAAGCAAAAAGAGAAACAAAAAATTATTTATCTGCATGCATACATGTGGCAGCTTCATTCTAAGAATTGGCAAAATGCAAACTGATTTGTAAGATTTTTCCTCGTATAAATTTAAATGTGCCAAATCCAAAAGAATTTGATGAATTTAAAAAAAGTAGGTACATTTTTATCGTCATAAATACTCAACTAAATTTTAATTGAAAATCTGTTCTACATTTGTCTTATAGAATTTAGTGAAATTCTTCGACTTGTTTTCATAATGAAATTATATTTCAATGCCTATATAGTTTTAAAATTCTTTCTTTGAGACTGGAATGTTTTAGTTGGATCCAGCATCGTTTCTACTCAATAGCCGAAAAATAATTTGAAACATAACCGCTACCTATCAAGGCACATGAACTGATAATTGCGTTGCATTATGAAACAATTTGTCACCGCTTGATTTCGAACTAAAGCTTTTTAAAATAATTCTGTTTAATGCAAGGCAATAAGGACACTGGGCTGTGTCATAGAATATGTTCAAAATTAATATGAACAGAGAACATATCTTCTCAGACAATACAAAGCCACAATACTACAAGTATGCAGGATCTTACAGGGAATGAAAATTAAAGAATTAGAAGATTTAAAAGATTTAAAATAGAAAGTATTGGGAAAAGAGCAAAACAAAGATAGATTTCAAGATGACCGAAGAGCCTGACTGACGTCGAATTTAAGGGAAGTAAGAAATAGGACATGATTTTGTACTGGTTAGAAATCTGAGAAAAAAAAACTGTTAGAGTAAGATGTGGCTTTTGTATTTATCTAGTTCAACAGAAAATTGAGTGACCTATTTGCCAATCAAGTAGCATGCTTAAATTCAATTAATCTTGGGGCCTATCAGGATAAAAATTATAAGCCACGTCCTGTCATTAAAAATGACACTAAACAAGATGCCTGAACTGAATCGATTTTATTTCTGAACATTGTCTGTATTATTTTCAGAATCAAGAGATGCACAGCAAGAGCCCAAAACCAGATATGTCAAAAGCTTTAAATATACAGATAAATTGTATATTTATAAATATGTATGATGTATTTAGATGACAACAATGATTTCAGCATGACGCAGTGAATCAAAATCCCACATAGCATGCGTATTACTTGACTCAATATTGTCTGCTCTCCTGGAGTTAAGTATCAGCCTTCCTGATGGTTGGCAGAAAAGTTTGTCTGCAGTGGTTACAAGAAATCTGTTTCAGTTTTGAGGCATTGAAATTTACAAACTTTTTTAATAGAGGAATAAAGAAAATGACTGAAAAATATGTGTATACCGTAGAAAAATCAAGAATTTTGTGAGGATAAGGCAAATTCGTCAAAGCCACAGAAACCTGCAAAAACTATTAAATATAGATTTCAATGGATAGTTCCCTTCAAATCGAGAAGGGAAATAGTATCATCGCCTATCATTAGTAAATGTAGACGATTCCCTTTAGCTTTTGCTTCTAGATATATGCTTCAAATTTATTCACATGCTAAATTATATTATTTTGAATAATTTATATAGCTATTTATATATACACGTATAAAGAACCTTGTTTTATGAAGGAGAAATAAAGAATTTTTTGTAAGAATAGTTACTAGTGTATCTACTGCGTACAACGTACTAAGAAAGGATCAAGTGCAGAAACTCAAAGTAACATTGTGGTGGACGATCAAGTTAGCCATATATTTAAGCTTTTTCTGTGATTTATGAAGAGAAATTAAAACATAGTTCCTGATAGCACGTCCTACCGATTATGATACGATAATGAATAAGCATAAACGCACAGAATGATTACGAAAAACAGAAAGCATTCCTAAGAATGAAAGTGAGCAAAAACAAGATGAATATAGGCATTGATATGCCAAAATAGAGAATAAAAGATGCAGTAAAATACGACGGGAAAATAAAAAGAAGATCTGAAAATTAGGAAACATTACAAAAAGATTGTAAAGAGAAACAAAGAACATGTAGATGAACAAAAGTCAATAAATAAATCAAAGTATACAGTTCTCTTTGAAAATAAGTGAAATAAATTCAAAATTGAAAACATTTTAAACAGTAGACTTGAATGAGTAGAAAATGAAAATTGAATATTCAAATCAGGTGTTAAGAAAAGAAGATCTACTAAATAATTTAAAGAATTCTTATAGATAAAAAAATATTTAAATGTAATCGAACTAGGAAATAAAAGGATTTAAGCTACGAAAAATTAGATCCGTGAAAAAGAAAGATATTGAACTGAAAGAAGTAAACAACTGAGTGAAGCTGTGCGAGGTTTGGGAATGTATGTAAGTGAACAGAAAATTAAAGGCCAGAATTTAACGCAGACGAAGAAAAAGTGATAGACTATTATTAAATAAAAGGAAATTGTAAATTAAAGAGAGTATTTGGAGATATTTTTGGAAGAGACAATCGAAAATGAAAAAGAATTCTGCAAAAAAAATTATGAAGATAGTCTAGAAGTTGACAGAACGATGCTAATAAGACGTAAAACGAAAGTAAAGAAAAATCCATTTTATATATATATATATATATATATATATAGAGAGAGAGAGAGAGAGAGAGAAAGAGAGTGAGAGAGAAAGGGAGGGCTTATAGTAAGTTCAAAGTATAACTATATATATAAATGTATATAATGTGTTTGTGTGTGTGAGGTAAATTTATATTTATATAAATAAATATATATATATATATATATATATATATATATATATGAATTGACTATAACCCCCTCTCTCTCCTTATACACATATATATATATGAGAGAGAGTGAAAGACATATATAATATATACTTAGGGAAGATAGAGTAACTGAATATAAATGAGAAAGAGAAAATTATTTTAACGAAAATGTAAAAATGTAAATAAATTTTTAACGAAATTTATTTACTAAATTTGTGGTTTAGAAATTGTTTCATTTTTAAAGCAAAGCAAGCTTGAATAATTGACTGGAAATTTAAAAAAGTAATCTAATGATTGATAAATATAAATACAAAAAAGGAATATTTAAGAAATATCGAAACCAAGTAAAAGAGATATAGCGGAAGTACTTACAATATATATATATATATATATATATATAGTGTATCAAGGCAGTAGATAATACTCTGAACATATACTGTTAAATATAAGAGACAATGAATATTTGTCATGTTTAAAATTGAGCCCTTCTAAACATCGTATTTTGGCTTCAATTTAAGGTGAAACTAAAGAAAAAAAAATTACCAAAATTTATAAAAACTATCCAAATGTCTTGTCTTTATTTGCACCTGAAATTAAAGCCAAAATACAATGTTTGGAACGGCTGATGATTGAACATAATAGACATTCATTGTTTCTTATATTTAGAAGTATATGTTTAAGAATATATATATATATATATATATATCTGTATGTATAGTCAGTAGAAAAATTGCAAATATTGTGTCTGCTTATTTTTGATAAAATGATTTCATACTCACGGATAATTGTTTTTTGCGTATTATAATTGAAAGATGTCAGAAATGAGCACCTTTATAAATGAGTGATAATAAGTTTTGTCAACGTTACGGCTTATTTCTGTCATCTTTCAATTATAATACAAAGATTTGCTGTCAAAATACACAATATATATATATATATATATATATATATATATATCAGCATGCGGTGTAGATATAGAAGAATCTAAAGGAGTATTCTGTACATAGAGCAGGAGGATAACTCCCTAAGAGGGCTTTAAATATATATGTATACAAATACATATAGAGCAAATATAAGAAAGAATTAAGGCTGACACGTTATTTAATGGTAAATCGTAAGTTTACGCCTATTTAAGGCAAATCATCATCAGCATTCCGTCTTTATTGTACAAATTATTTTACATGAATAAATTTTACAAAGGCTAAAAAACCTGAATAAAAAAAGGAACGCACGTTTAAAAGAGAAAATTTAAGAAATGTACATCATTTAATCAGTTCGGCTAATACACACACACATATTCATGCATGACAATATATATACGCAACATATAATCATAAAGCATGTATAAGAGCGGATGTCAACTTAAATGTAAAGATACATTCAGCAAGTCAGTTAGACTGCTGACCGGTAGATTTTTAAACGTCAAGAAAGGGGGTTAGGTGGGTGAGAGTGTGTGAGAGAAAGAGAAGACATAGCGTTAAAAAGAAATTCTAAGAATCTTTGAACAGAACAGTTGATAGGAGTAAATTATAAGTAAAAAATAAATATTACATATTAATGGTAAAAGGATAAGAAATTAAAGGACTAAAAAATTAAAAATATTTAAGAGATAATGGTTAATCAATCTGCTGTAATCACAAATACCATCACACTATAATATAATCAAAATTATACTAATTATACAATCAACAAAACAAATATTGTACAATATATAGATAGCAAAATGAAAAAAATAAATTTAAATGTAAGCCTGATTTTCTATTTAAATTTAGTTGTTTAAACTTAATTATTTAGTATAAAAAGAAATTTACATATTTCTGGTGAAACCATAAGAAACTGGAATAATAAATACAACCAAGAAAATTAAAAAATTAAAATACAACAGTTAATCAATTCGTTCAAATCACAATTACCATCACACCCTAATATAATCAAAATTTGACAAGTTGACTTTCACTCTTACACATGCTTTTTGATTATATGTTGCGTATGTATGTATTGCTATGTATAAATATGTGTGTATTCGCCGAACTGATGTAATGATATATTTTTTCTTACATTTTCTCTTTTAAGGGAGCGATCTTTATTTTTATTTCGTTATTGTTTTTTATTTTAGCCTTTGTGAATTTCATTCGTTAAAGTTTTCTGTACAATAAAGAGAGAAACTGATGATGGTTCGCTTGAAATAGGTCTAAAACTTCCAATTTACCATGAAATAACGTGTTTACATTTAATTTTTTGTGTTATATATATATATATATATATATATATATATATATATATATATATATATATAAGGACATGTCTGTCTGTTTCTGTGTGTCCATTCTAACGAACCCAGCTCCCCAGAAAACCTTGGTCCGATTTCAACCAAAATTAGGTCGTTGCTCACTCATGTCGTGACCCTTTGATGTACGTATAAATTTGTCGAATCGATTTACAGTTTACGGCAAAAACCATGCTTAAAATTTATATACTCTTCTCCTCCGAGAAACCTTATACGAATTCAACCAAAATCTAATAACTTGTAGATGAAGGTCAGAACATTTGATGCAAAAAAGATATTTCAAATCAATGTACAGAGTTTGTTAAAAATCGAAGAGAAACATATTTTTGAGCACACTTTTACGTATTTCTTAAATTTCTTAAATTCGCTTCACTGGAACTGAATCAAAATCGAGTCACTGGTAAGGCAAGGTCTTATGCCTCGATATGCCAACAAAAATTTCAATTAACACACTGGGTGCGGCCAAAATTAATAAAAGAATTTTCATTTATTCGATCATTTATTTCTCCAAAACACTTAGTTGTATTTTAAGACAAATCTGGTTTTCTTTATAACTTCTGCTTATATGCTATAAAAATTTCACGTTTTCTACAAGGTGCCACCCGCTCCGATGTTGCAAACACAATGCACCCTTTTCTTCTGCGTCACAAGATCACATTGCAGGCTTCCGTAACGTCAAGCCTCGTTCATCCAATTTTACATACATCACTTCTGCTTAATGTCAAAATTTACCAAGCATGAATCCCGTTTACAAATATAACAAAAATCAATATTTCGCATTTTTTTAAACTTACGCATCATGGCATAATAACTTAAGATTTGTGACTAAGCATTTGATGTTTTAAGTTAACCACTAAAAAACCTCTAGCAGCTCAGGTCTATAAAGCTAGTATATATTAACACTGAATAAAAAAAAGTCCAGAAATGAAAAGAAAAACAAAAATCAATAATTCTAAACGTATGCAATATCACAACACGGATGAAAAAAAAATTAAACAGACAAGAATATCCAAAATAACTGTCCATACATTTAACTTGGTTTATTTTAAATTGCATCGCGGACTCAGTGAATGCATCAACTACCATACAAATATCTGAAGTAGATCATTCCTTTTTCAGTTACGTTTGATGCCAAAAAATCAGATAATCGTACAACGATAATTCAGTGATGTTTGTTCTGGGCCTGTTGACTTAGAATTCTTTAGGTTTGTGACGCTGTAATTGAGTTGACCAATAAGTTGTCATTTTTGTAGTTAAAGAACACTCATTGAATCACAATTAAAATCAAATGGAAAACATTGCGGAAAAAAAATTCAAAAAAGAAAACATATTTCATTTTTAGCTATAGATTTGAAAACAAATATTCCAAAGAAGAAGAAACTGTGTTGCTAGAAATTGTATATACTCTTTGTTATCGATCAACTCAGATGTGTGTTAATTATTAATAATTTTATGCAAAAACGATTGTAAAAATAGGCCACGTGGGACTAAATAAAACCAACTGGATGAAACTGTTACAAGGACACCAGTACTTGATCCAAAATTTAACCACAACTGCTTCTTGTTTGCATTTTTAAGGCTATAAGAGGAGAATAAAAGCGATATGACGTAGAAGTCAAAGTGACGTGAATGTCAAATAGAAGTTTCCATCGCATGCATGGTCCTGTTCTCTGGGACCGCTTGTCACGACTTCCTATATACGTTCTATTTTTCTTCTAAGTGCACCTTATATATATATATATATATATATATATATATATATATATATATATATATATATATAAAGATTAAGAATAAAAGGATTTTTAGAGATAAATGAATTTTAGGATACTTACTTTTGCAGGATATTACTAGCAATCGCTACGTCCGGTCACATGCATCTCCCCGTGCTTTATCGGATGTAGGAAACACTCTACTTATCGTAGAACTTTTACTACATGATCTCGAACATCAGACATATGACAGTTTGTTCAACAATATTTTAAGATGAATGTCAGTGATTATCTTATTATCGATAGGGTTATGAATGATTATTCCCTCGTCCTGTTGCACTCCTGATCAACAAGAATATTTATATCTTTTGACTGCAAATTAAAATTCAAATTCAAGTTCTTCAAGATAATAGACAAAATGACCTGACTAGTTTTAAGAATTTGGATTTTACACGAGAAGAGGCTCATCCCTTGTTCCCTGTTTAGGATGTGGCTTCCGGTTTTCTCTTTTCCAACCTTATAACTCCTTTTATTTTTTTTTCAATTGGAGTATACTGACTAAACTATCGCCCGGTTCACACTCCACCTACGTCTATTGAACAGCTGAAGAGGCTCATCCCTTGTTCCCTGTTTGGGATGTGGTTTCCAGTTTTCTGTTTTCCAATCTTATCACTCTTTTTTTTCAATTGGAGTAGATAGACTAAACTATCGTCCGGTTCACACTCCACCCACGGTTATTGAACAGGTGAAGAGGCTCATCCCTTGTTCCCTGTTTAAGATGTGGTTTCCGGTTTTCTCTTTTCCAACCTTATAACTCCTTTTATCTTTTTTCAATTGGAGTAGATTGACTAAACTATCGCCCGGTTCACACTCCACCTACGTCTATTGAACAGCTGAAGAGGCTCATCCCTTGTTCCCTGTTTGGGATGTGGTTTCCAGTTTTCTGTTTTCCAATCTTATCACTCTTTTTTTTTCAATTGGAGTAGATAGACTAAACTATCGCCGGGTTTACACTCCACCCACGGTTATTGAACAGGTAAAGAGGCTCATCTCTTGTTCCCTTTTTTGGATGTGGTTTCCGGTTCTCTCTTTTTCAATCTTTTACGTAGCCCCCTGCACATCAGTGGCGTTACTGCCTTGCTCTGGTTGACATGATTAAAAAAAAAACAAGTTTGTTGGTGTTTAGTTGCAGGAACACAGCAGGCATTATCATTCTCTGCCAGACTGAAAGCTGTCATGTCATTGTTCCTCTGTTCCCCTGGTATATGAGCTTCGCCAATACAACACAAGAATATAACGGCATTTTATTTTGTATCATGTAATAAGATAATCATTAGGCAAAGTAAACTGGAAATATTTTCAGAAACTCTTTTTCTAGGGCTTGAAAAACATTATTGCATATACATTTATGTAATTCAATACATGTCTGTAAAATCAAAGCATATTAAGTCCATTTAAAAAGTATCAGAATTATCAATATAACTGTTTTATATTACACTTAAATTGAGGTATGTAATTACACTCCCTTGAATATATTGACTACTTTATTTGATTTGTTTTACCACATGTACTACAGAATGTAATAATACTTGTCCAAGTTTGATTTGCTTATGTATAAACAAATGAATATCTATATGTGCCTGTAGTAGAGATGAATGAGCCAAGATTTAGCATTCATAATCTAAGATTGCATGACAGATTTTATACTGCTGTGAGGTCATTTAGTGTCTTGTTGCAAAAGCAAATCCCTCACCTTCTTATCAACTGAGGCAGCAGCCTGTGTTGGGTTATCTACATTTTCAACCCTACAATGTTTGGTTTATACGCAATTTAGTTGAAATTGCCTACGGTAATATTTATTTTGATTCAATAAGATATTACATGATGTATTACTGATACGATCAACATATGAACGGCTTCATATCCCATGGTAGAACTTCAACAAAACATTAACAATTTGATTTTTTCCAAAAGCCTCACAAATCTGTGGTTATAACAAAATGCAAATATCGTGACAATAAGACAATTCAATTAATAAAATATGTCACATGTCTCATTAAATAATTTACTATGTTAAATCTTATAAAAATTACTTAATTCTGTATAATTGTAATGTGCATTCCAACTAGTGGTCAGGCGGTTTTGATAATTAACTGAATTTACTTGAAATATATATTTGGTTTCAATAACAATTCTTTTCTTCATTGTAAAGTGTTGATAATCCTTAAAAAATCAAATCAGTTTTATAAAGTTTATTGTTCTCTTTTTATGAGCCGCGCCTATTCAAGTCGGAAGCGATCATGGTCCTGCACATCTTTCTGTACTCTTTAGCTATTAATGATTTTATCGTTATATTATTTCTCTCATCATCTGTTTTAGCTTCTGTCTACTCCCGCACATTAAGTATATTACGTGCTACTTTCTTCTGCTTCTCAATTTATCCTGTGAATATCCGTGTGTCAAAGCATTCTTTCCTAAAAAAAATTTCCTAGAATTTTCAACTATTTCTTATTTATGTTAAATATGTTACTCTTTTGTTTCGATTTTTTCCAAAACTTCGAAATTTCTTTCATATTCTGTTTCATGGCACCATTAGAATTTTTGTGTAGAACAATATTTCTGTTGCTTCAATTCGTTTTTCAGCATTAAAGAGATTGACTAGCGTTAGCTGTCATACAGGAAGACATATATTAATTAATTATTCAGGACTCGTTTCTTTTTTTCTAGAATTGATTAATATTCACATATAAAACAATATAACATAAACCAAACATTTTATGCCGGATTAACTTATTCATTAGTGGAATTATCCAAGAATTTCATGCCGTTTTTATTTCTTTTTTTTTTTTTCGTTTTGCAAGATGGTCAGTAGAATCTATTTAAAATATGAAGTTGGATTGCCTGTTGATATAAACTTATCAGATTATATAAATGTTGGTAACGTGTGGTGCGCACATTAATTCTTTCATAAATCCATAATAATAATGTGTATGTATCAACAATTTGAAGAGAAATGTAGTTTTCCTTGATAATATACTGACAAGAAACTGGACATCAAGCCTTCGGCCATCTGATTCCAGGTTGTTGATTTTTTAAAATAACGTAATACTTCAAACCATAATTTCTAATGTTGCTTCACATTTTCATTTGCAAAAATTGAGAAAAGAGTTTGTCCATTGTGCCATATCAAATTCAAATGATTAACTTTGAAATGGATATTAAAGCTATATAGTTAAACTATTAACTAAATGTTTATTCATACCTCATTTACCGTTTGCATGCAAAACACCAGCTTTCTCAAATAATAACTTGATAGTAAATCAGTTATTCTTGCGTCATAAATAATTGATTTATAAACTCTTTCGTAGAAGAAATATGAAAAAGATAATTCGCATTGGTTATATATTGACAGTGTTTTCCTTAGTGTATTGATTTTGTGATTTGATAAGATATTTAAGATTTTTCATCATTGTATTACTATCATTAAGTAAATTTACAGATTCTTTTCCTTTTATTCTTAATATAATGAATACTAATTGAGATACACGTGCAGTCATTTATTGTAAGCATTTGAAACCAAGATATAAGTTGACACCATTTCCGTATATTTATCGAATATAAAGACACAGCAGATGTTACAAATACACGGTGTCAGTTTTATTTTGGAAGCATTTTTACATAATATCTGATATAAAGTATTCAAAGTTAATCTGAACAGTTTTAGCATATACTTCATCAGTGCATTGGCAATCACGTCTCTACAACATGTCCTGTCCTTTGTAGCTATTAATAAATTATATATTTTTTGCTATCTCTTCCAAACTCTACTTTGCCATCGGTTAACTCAGGCTCCGCAAGTCAGCTGTTTATTGATTATTCTATCCCATTTCACTTCAAACTTTCCTGCTAGTAAAAAATTTTCCAAACCGTCTTTCTTTATTTTGTTCAGCAAAGAATTGAACTCTTTCTTCCTGATGTTAAATTTCCGTATCCTTTTGTTTGTCATTGTCTTTAGAGCATCCTTATTACTTACATATTCTCTCTATTCTATAGTAACAGATATATGTTGTCTGAAGTCTCTTCAATATAGACGGACTGATACTGCAAAACTATCCAGTACTCTTTCATTTGTTTCGAATGATATTTTTCTGTTGCTTAATAATTTGCTCAGCTTTTGGAAGGCATCTATTGCTATCCAAATGCGCCTACGGGTATTTCAGTGTTCTATGTTTTTCGGCTATCGACACTGTGTCCTATGTTGCTAAGAAGGAAATCGACAATAATGTATGCTGGAAAGGTTTCTGATTCTTTTGAATAGTCTCACTCGATAGAATGAAAAGTGTTTTTTTTTACATTTACTGAACTCGTTTCCTTTTCATATGCAAATGATTTCGAACCAATATAGGTATAGATTAATAATATCCCTTTCCCACTTACATCAACGTTAGCAAGTATTTCCAGCAATTTTTTTGCGTATTTTATCAAACGATTTTGACTAATCAATAAATCATATGTATACATCATTTCTCATTTGTATTACTCTTTGGATATTCTTTCTGAGCATAAATATCACATTTTTTTGTTCTAGTGTTTTAATTATACTGCACTGTTCTTACACTTTTTTCTGATTGTGCTGCTCGTTCTATTCCCAAGATTTTGATGATGATAAATTTTGTTATATGATTCATTACGTTGATTGTCTGATTTATTTATTTATTTATTTTGCATCTGACGTCTTCGGCAGACCTATGAATATGGATCAACTGAGGCCTTATGTTATATAGCCACTGTTGTCTGTTTTCTTTATTATATCTAAAAACTTGTCAATACGGATATCTTATAAAGATGCCTTAATCTCTATTAAAATTCTCTTTGGTCAATCACTCATTCCACTTTTACTATTTTTTGTCACTCGTTTTTTCTATGTATTGTCCGTATTTTTATTTTGACATGTTATTATTATTTGAAATACTTCGTCTTTCTGTAATATCAATACACTTTAGTTGGATTTAAGTACCCTGCTAATGAACATTTCTTTTCACCTAATAGTTCTGTGATCCTTTATGCGTAACTACATTATCTAGGATACTTATTCTTGTTATTTCAGTATGTTTTCTATTCAGAATGCACAGAAAACTAGGTGGATAAATAAAAACTCACATACCCCAAATACCTTAAAATAAATATATTACGGTCTGATAAAATTGATATCCACAAAGAAGAATTTATATATTCAGATTTCGAAATATTATATGTCACTGTCATTTTTGTACCAAATGTCCTTCAATTATGGCATAAGCACCAAGATCAAAAGGCAACGGTCTATGGTGTCTGATAGTTTATTGGCAAAGATCTGATGAATAATTGTTTGTGCAACGTTTTCAACATCGGCAGAAGATAATGGCAGTAAGAGATGAAATCACATGAATTTCGTTCTTCCAGCTTTTTTCTCAAAATTATAGAAAATCAATTGAATATCAAATGTTTCCTGTATTATCGATTATATATATATATATATATATATATATATATATGGAGAGAGAGAGAGAGAGAGAGAGAGAGAGAGAAAAAAACACTCAGAAAGACACGCAGCCAGAAAGAGTGCATCAACAAAGTTTTACAAACATTGAAAACATGTCTCACACACTAAAAAGTTTAAATTTTACGGTAGACGCTGTTAATTGTACAATCCAAAACAACCCAGGAATAATTGTACAAAATTTTTACAAATGACACATATACAGGAGCTGCTCTTTAATTAAACACAATGCAGTCATATGATATTTAAGACATGCTATGTAAACTTGACGTATGCTGATAGTTGAATCATCTGCAATAACAGCCTGTAGATTGTTTTCTTCGGGGCCAGGTTAATGAGCGGGCATCAGGCTTCTCCGATTCATAGCTTGTGGTGCTACGGAATCTGCTACTTTTAGTCTGAAAACGCAATGGTATACAGATTTGCAGCCTCGCATCCATTAACATTCGCGCGGCTGAATGTAAAATTCCTATATGACTGATCACGGTATGAATATCCTGCCATTGTGAAACGGAACACTTCGTAGTCAACACACTACTACACGTTAAATGAGGAAGACAGATTAGCCACACATATACATGAATGACGAATGTACCTAGTCTGAATGACATGAGTGCCATCAACTTTATTTTCTCTGTAAACAATAACTCAAATATGAAGTCTTTGCGAACTCATGTTTACGTAGAAATTGCTCCTTATTTTAGTTCGAGGAACACGCACGAGATTTTGTAAAATTATATTTCATAAACTTATTTTTCCCTATCTATGCCTTTTGTATATATATATATATATATATATATATATATATATATATATGTTATAGATTGTAATTTACTACAAAAGTCTACATTTTGTTTCGATATCGAAAATACAATGTCTCATCAGGTGTTTATTATGATGGTACTAAACTTTAATTTTCAAAAATAACATTAAAAATCTCACTTCCCCTTTATTTTTTGAAAATTGTACGAGGTTAAGAGGATAGAAAAAAGGAAATCGTAAAAAGGGGTTAAACGAAAATATATAATTTGTACATCTAATCTACAACTTATATTAAATATCTATCTATATATATAATGTATGTTTGTGATTTAATTATTCTGTTTTCTTACAAAAATTATACATTTATTCATTATTTAACCAAGCAAGGAGGTACCGCCATTGGTGTGCAGGGGGCTACATAAAAGTAGAGTGAAAGATTAAGCATGAGGAGAGAAGAGAGAAAGACAACCAGTTACAGAAGAGAAGAATGGGAAGACCAGTGTGAAGGTAGTTGCGAGGGTAGAGTGCGAAAGGAGAAGAACAAAATAGACGAACTGATGGGGAAAGAATCAAAGAAAGTTGGGAGTCAAGTGGACAAGCGATGGGAATTGAAATTGCATTTAAATTCTTGGAGATTGTAATCATTCCTGAAGCAAGTATACAGAAGTGAGTTCTACAGGCGGGAAATACAAGAAAGAAAGCTGATGGAGTAGAACTGACGGTTGCATTTGTTTGATTTAAATGTAAAAGGGTGGGACCGTGTTACCCGTCTGGTTACTCAAGTAAATTCTTGTAGAGGGGGCATCAATGATCTAAGCTTGTCGAAACAGAAGCCATGTGTAGAACAGACAGAGGGAAGCCACATCCCACCGGTGAGTAAGTAACTTTAGTCATGGTGCTAACTCTTGTCTGATCACATTACAGATTCTTCTTTGGAGCCTGTCGAGAACCCTGAGATGAATAGAAATAGTGCCCGACCAGATATGACAGCAGTATTCAATGCAGAGTCGGATGGTTGATTTGTATATGTTCTAGACAGACTCAGGTAGATAAAAATTTATGGTCCGACGCAGTGACCCGACCTTCTCGTGTGAAAAAAACATCAAAATTCAGATTAGGTAAAACAAGCGTATATAGATTTAATTCCAATCATAAAAACTAGTACATACATGAATGTATATATAGGATGCGATTAATAAATTATCATCTACATTATGCAAAAATTAAAATACAACGGACATCTCATTTTAATTGATATATTTACCATGATGATAAAAAAACATATCTTAAAATACTAAAGAGTAAATTTATTCAATAGCATCGCTATTTACTTCAAAGACAGCATCCAAAGATTTCGGAACCTCTTACATATCTTTTGAACTGTATCCTTGTTTTAACTTGTGAATGCTGCATAATACTTGATCACTTCGTTTTTTGGTGTTATAAGATGTTTTGTTGGTTTCTCGCTCAACATTGCCTCCCACAATCAACAAATTGGTTGTAGTCTGAGGAGAAAAATTGCCAGATGTAAGGGGTAGTATGATCGCAGAATTTAAATGACAGCCATGACTGTTTTTCTGCTTCTGAGGCATGGTGCGCAGTCCCGTGGCCAGACTTATTGTCTCCTATCCAAGAGGTCATTACCTCTTCAAAACGTAATTTATGGCTCTGTGTTGATTCTGCAGCTCTAAATACAAAATTCAAGAATTATTTTCTCATTAAAACGATCAGTGTGAGTTTTTCGCGTTGTTGTAACTTCGTAAACATTATTTGATTCACTCAACTCTTTCAAATCCCTTGCGCTTTACTTAGATTAACATTTAAACAATATGAAATGTTCGTATTAATGCTTCTAGCACGAATGCCAAACAATGCTGTACACTATTTCAAATTTTCTGACGAATTAGACTGAATAATGTATTGTGATATAGTGCTCTTTTGATTACAAACGGTGCCCAACTGACCCTATAATACTAGGCAGTCGACAATATCAGAAACAAACAACGCGCATGCACAAAGTTAAAAATCGAAAAGCGCAACAATTCCCTAATTTCATCATGTACAGTATTTCGATTAATATGTAAACATAATATTTAATATGATATATATTCATTAATATTTGTTTCACGTAACCCACTGAACCTCACTTTTTCGAATATAATAGGTATCCGTACCGACTTTTGCAGCGTTGAATCATTACTCTAAGTAAATTAACCAGACATCTAAGCTCCCTGAGAAAATAACTGTAACCCTTCTATCTCTTTTTCTGATTTTTACATCACTGGTTATCTTTCACCTTTTTCAAATGTCCATAGAATTGACGTTTATTTTGTCGAACCACTCCCTTTAGCTAGGGTGCTCTCTCTTGAATCTCCAAATAATTCTTGCATGTGTCTCCGACTCTCTCTACTAAGCTCGGTTAGGTATATTTTTTTAATATATCGGTTTCCTTCATCTCCTAAATGTTTCGCAATTGAGAGCATCTTGAACAATATTGATAAGGCCATTTTTTTCATTTGTTGAAAAATGTATTTGTCTTTGGAGACTACAATGCCCACCACACTAAGTTGGTAGAAATCTCTGTGACAGATCTTGCTGGAGTCTATACTATGTATTTTTTAATCACTCAATCACTTATTCAAGTGCAGGGTTTTCCCAAGAGTTTCTCTAATAACCTTAACGGATGAGACTCACTATTACATATGTTTCATTTCTATTCCTAACACTTACAATGTCAAGCAGCTTTGCCATCTTAAAACTCTGACCATGCAGTGGTTTCCATTAATATATACATTCACTTCTCTTCTGCCCAGAAACTACAGACCAGCAGAATATCTTACTGTTACCAAAGAGCAAACTATTAGTCATTCAGTGTGTTTCCTGTGTGACGTTCCTTGAAACAAAAGTTTAGTCTTCCCGTTAAAACCTGTGCATCTGAGGTCTTCTTATGGTTTAAAGCTGGCATCAATGCTTACATTACAGCCAGAAAGTCACGACCTAAAACCCATTCTTCCTCCTGGTTCTCCTCTGCTTCCTCGGCCGCTCTCGTCTAGAGGAATTACATGTTCCGTGTTTATCGCAGCCACGTGTTTGACCATAATAGGTGCCTTTTTTTACCTCTGCTCGTAATGAGTGCAAAAGGATACTTAATAATGCCAAGCTTCCAAATAGAATGAAGCAGCGTCTATGATCCCGCATGTTTGGGTCTAAAGACTTTTACCGGTTCCTTAAATGTGTCTTAAATAAATAGCAAGCCGTCAATCCTCACTTTAATCAATAAACTTGAGGACCTCACATCTTCATTGGACAAGAACGAGTGCTTTGCTCGCAGATTCCTCACAACTCGACATTTGTTTACTGGGGTATCCGTACCCGACGTCTCAAGTGAGTGACGTTCCCATTACCCCATCACTGTTCTGTAACATAATTTCAAAGCTTGTCCAACATAAAGCGAGCAAAGACAACAGAATCCCAATCCTCCTCCTCTCTCTCTCTCCTCCAATCTTTACAACTGCTGCCTCACTGTTTCTTGCTTCTTTACCTGATTGTCTTCCTTCTCTGTGCTTCCAGTATTTAAGAATTCCGGAGAAAACCCGGTCTCTCTGATTTCCGTCCTATCAGCCTCCTATTTTTGGCAACGTCTTTGAGGCTATTAACAATGCTGAATTGGGTCAATATCTTACCGCCCACAGTTTCTTCACTTCAATGAAAAAACAGTATGTTTCCGCTTCACTAGGTCTACTGCTGATATGCTAACGAACATCACTGAGTTTATATACCAAGCTCTCGGTTTTGAACGGCGCACTTCCTAATTGTGGAATTCCTTTCAGTATACTTGCTTTCCTTACTGCTACAAAGAATTCAAATCTAGTGTCAATTGGCATATCTCCTTGACTCGCATTAATTCTTTGACAACACTTGTATCATGTCTATTTACTTCAGTGATCTGATCCTTCTGTTACACATCCACTTGGAACTTGTTCCTTTTTCTCATAACTCTTTATCTTATGTATACCCCTGCGCCAATGGCAGTAATGCATTACTTGGGGTGAAATGATTATGGAAAAAAAAACCGTATCTTTCTGTATCGGCATTACGTGTGTTGGTTGCACGCCTTGACAAGGATTATTAGCCTACGACCATATCATAGTTATCAGAGAAGTGTGATGTTTTATTTTCGAACTATTAGTGTTATCACCTCACTTTATATTTGAGTTGAGCTTCTCGGAGAGATCACTTGTCAAAATAATGGCACATACTGAGAAATATATTAAATTCCTGAATAATTAATATAGACCATTATTAAAATATTATAAGAACATACTGAATTTTGGCACTCAATTAACCCCTTTTAATTTATTTTCAGGAATGACCATGGTTGTTGTTGAGATATTGGAGTGAATTTTCATTGTTGTCATTACGTTTTACATTTCAATTCAGCATAGATTGTAACATCCAGTGTTTAACACGCAATTGTCTGTAATTTTTTCTCAAGTGTGAAAGCAAAGGCAATAAGAAAGAAATTAATTTGATCTGCTAACTCCCCTTTCGAAGTCGAATTATATTATAGTAACTATAAACCGGTTGTACTGATACACTATATTTAAATAAATACGGGTTGTTATTTTATTGCTCTCTCGAAATTCGCAGCTAAAGTAGAGATGCTGAGTATAAATGTGCTGGCTGCTCTGGTTTCACTTCAATGTTGCTTCAGGATTAAAATATAGATAAACATCCAGCTCATGAGTTTAGAAAGGAATGATGTCACGCAACATCTGATTCAACCTATGAATTTTTTTACATCAATAATGATTATCGTTATGCATCGAGCTATACAAAAATGCATATATAAAACACTTTGCTTTCATTCTGAATGACGCTCATTCAACTCTAAACTTAGAATGTTTGTAAAGATAAGCTCCAAAATGCTTCATTGCAATAAAGGAACGTATTCAGATAATTCACTATCAATTTTTACAAGTTATCTTCAAAATTGTCCCAGATATTGCGATGTAAAATAAAGAAAAATAATAGTTATTCCGGAGGAAAATTCTCGATCCAAGCGTCTTGATAGTAATATGCTTATGTGGTAAGCGATGGCTTAATCGAACTGAAAAATAATTAGAACTCATGAATATCATGCCAGGTACGATTAAGTAGGACTGCGAATATTTTATCAGTAACTGATAAGAAAAACAGCTGATATATTGGCATTTGTATGAAAATAAACATTCAGCTAAGTGAAGTGTATTATCCGGTTTCACAAGTTGTAATCTATGTTCAAACCTTACGTTCAATCTATAATAAAACTATGGTAACCATTAAGAGTTAAGATTTGAAAGGCAAATGTTTCATTGTTACTTCGAAGACATCTTTCTTGTTTTACGAATCAACTTTTCACATCGGTTGAACAACAGTTAAGTTAAAAGCAAAGTGCTTCTATATTTTAGAACTCTACTCAGTATAATTGTTGAATTCATTAGCTTTTTATTTGAAAGATTTGAACTCATCGAAAAGTGTCAAATTTTGTGCTACGTTATGAGGATCACCTTACGAAATAGTTAAACAAAGTTGGACATAATTATACTGTTCGTACACCTAAAATGAATAACATGAAAACATGAATAACTCTACATTCGTTCTTGCTTAGCATATTGATAACACATATGGTCCATTGCATGTTCTCATTAACTTGGGTTCCTTGACAAAATCAAATTAAAATTCAGCAATATTATTGGTCCTGATCTGGCTGCTGGCTTCAGTCCCTAACCCACCGTCGCAAGGTTGCTTCACTGCACGTTTTTACTTTACTTTTATAATATGTTAATTGTTTGGATTATCTCTTCGTTTTAACAACGAGACTTTATGAATTTAATCGAAAAATTAGATTGGTGTCAAAATATCATCAATTTATAGTTGAATTGGCTTGATGTAGTCGTATGTTCTATGTTAACAGTTTATTTTCTTGCACATCTCGATTGGGAAATTTCCTTCGGTTTCATGCTTTCCAGTCAAAATTTAATCTGCAAAAAAATAAGTGCAATGTTAGATTAAAAAATATGATGCAAGTTATTCTGTCTAAGAGGTATTACTTATGTAGAATTTTCCGTAAAAGAAAGTTAACAGTGGAAGAAACATTAGAGCCGTCAATGAGAAGCATTTTACAAGAGATTAGTACATCTTTTCTTCAAAGAAACAACAAATTTCTTGATGAAGAATATGAATAACGGGGAAGAAACATATAAATAACTATTCAATAGGATAGCAGAAGTAAACGTCATGAGAAAATACGAGATAAATCATGTAAAATATTTTCTAAGTATTTAATTTTGAAACGAATAAAATGAAGGTGGTAACTGAAGTGTATTAATTTTCGGATGTATGACGAGTTGATGAGAAAGACATGGCGTATCAAAATAAGAATCTAGAAAAAAAATCACCACCAAATTTACTTTTTCTCTCTTTTTAACAACCGATAAACTTATTATTATTGATTCCTTAGATTTCCGTAAATTATCATTCCGCGTTCAAATCAGAGACATAATGTTAGAAATGGCTTCATAAAATATTTCATTGATCATTTAAATAAATCTGAAAAACATATAAGATCACACACATTTTACACAGATAAAGCTCTTTGTAATGTACGATATGTAATAGTGAGTAATTTGTATTTTAAATTTCTTTTTCATGGGCTGCCAGGAATAAGTTTAATGGGTCTATCTGAATTTTTTTCCAATCTGTCCAAGAGCTACAAAACAACTGGAATCATGTGTTAACTTTCTACTTCAAGATCCTTGTATTTGATTCCATTTTTGAGGATATTCAAAGATATATATTCAAAGATTACAATCAGAAGAGCCTGCTCTTTCAATAAAAAACACATTTTGTTTTAGGGGATGTTGATCACGATGTCTGGAAAACTATTTTGATCGTTCAGTGGCTGTAAAATCACATGAAATTATGACAGTTCTTGAGTAATCGGGTGAGATGAGTTTCATATTATTTGTTCTGTTTCCTTTACGTAAAATTTGCGCATTTACAGGTGTAGGTATTGGCCTTTTCTCTCCTACTTTGTTTTATATTCAGTGAATCCGACCAGCGTTCAGGCTGACGGCCAATTGTTTCTGTATATTTATCACAGAATCTGCCTGTACGTTTAATCTAATATTTTAGTACCTGTACTTTGTAATTTCTACTTACCAATCATTGTTTCAGTGTAGCATTAACATACAACTTCAGTTTCAGCTTTAATAATGCTAGGTACTGACAGATGAGTACGGGATTTGTTTAACTCAGATATTTTAGTACGGGTAGAGTATGGACCACGAAGAAGTTAAGCGTTTCTGTATTGGTACATTGAATTTGCTTTACCTTTTTATTTTATGTTATATATATATATATATATATATATAGAGAGAGAGAGAGAGAGAGATCACTATCTTCTGCATTTATATTACGCCTATACCAAGATATATCAACATGGAATAAAATGTTAGCTTCATTGTTATATATGTGTTTTCCATATATCATTTTATGTGTCGCTTTCTTTTAGGACGTAGGAGATTATGGACCTCCAATTACGTTGTCCCTTTTCACACTGAAGGCTTTCTTTTTGCTATCTCTCCCAAACCATGCTCAACCCTTTAAGCTCATGCCCATCAAAAATGTCGCTTGTTGCCTCCTCTGTCTCTCTATTTCTCCATCCGTCGCGTGAGTATGAGATTCTATAGGATCTCCTTTCTCATTATATGTTCAAGCAACAAGCTGTCTCTTGCTTATGCTATATATAGATATCATTTCCGTTTGCATCCACTCTAAATCTTCGTGTTGATCACATGTTCGGTCTGTATTATCCTAAGTATTTTTCTTTCAAACAATTTATTTTCTGCGAGTCTCTTTTTCATCTTTGAAAAGATGTCCAGGATTTGCTGTCATATTCCGCAAATTAACGTCCTATCAATCTTCTTCCGATCTTTGGTAAAGTGTTCGAAGCCATTAGCAACGGCCGAGGTAGTTCAGCAACTTACAGCACACAGGCTCCTCTCGGACAAACAGTATGGCTTAGCTTCACCAGGTCTACTGCTGATATACTAACGACCATCACCGAGTATATATACCAGTCTCTCGACAAGAATGGTGAAGCCCGAATCGTTGCCTTGGATATCTCCAAAGCGTTTTCCAGGTGTTTAAATGTAAGGTCATCTACCCAACACCTATTCTCGGTATCCTTACCGGTCTATCACACTCCTCCTGACATTTTCCTATATCTAACCATCCTTTCTCAGCACCTCTATGAAATCTAATTTTTTATCTTTCGCCAAAATGATGAAGACATGTTCAATTTGGAATAACTAGTTACATTGATTCTTTTGCAAATATTTAAATATGAAGTGAGAATCATATTTGGGAATACAAGTGTGACATATCTGCAAATAAAAGCAGAATGATTTGATATTTTCCTTCCTGTATCCCATGATTGTCTCATCTCTTCTCTACATCTTCTCCTTTTCTCCATTCTCTAAGTCAAGATGTTCATTTGTTTCAACAGATCTCTTTGTCTTATTTCTACTCCAAAGAAAAGCATATAAACAATTCCTGAAAGAAATTTTCTATTTTAGAAATTGCTCCTAAATATAAGCATTAGGTTCTTTTTAGCTAATCATGCATTCTGACACTTGCTTTTCAAATCAAACCCTGGTCAAACTTGTCGAGCATCTTAGCTCATTTAAAAAATCCTAAATATATTAACAGGTTCGTTTCACAAATTTGATCAATATTACATTCCTGATAGGATTTTAATCAATTCTAGATCTAGTTTTGATAGAATCATTCCAAGGACTATTCCAACATATATATATATATATATATATATATATATATATATATATATATATATATATATTAATGCAGGTTTCATTGAATAATATAGAAGTTTTGTCTATTAATTTTGTGTAGGATCCGTTCATACCGTCTGATATACTTAATGGTGATATCGTTGAAAGACAACAAAAATCACAGTAGTTGTTGATTTTTATCGGGTCTAAGCTTTCGGCTCACATAAGCAATTTATCAAAGAATAAATATTAACACACAGTAAACATAGAACATTTAAGTTGTTAACAATAAAGAGAATTAAATTGAAAACATAAGTCCATCCCTACCGTGGCGGATAGCCGAATACAGTGACAAAATAGTGGCGTTGTGGTTCCCTGATCTGATTACAGGCACTTGAGTACATTATTGGAAATATCAAAATTGATTGTATTCAAACCAGGTTGAAATTGTTTAATGTAGATTGCTTCCAGGATTTTTAGTTTCTGTTTATTATTTTACTTGTTTAAGTATGTATGTGTTTTCAACGAGCGTTTTTCTCAGAAGTGTGCGTTGATAACACACACACACACACACACACACACACACACACACATATATATATATATATATATATATATATATATATATATATGTATGTATGTATTGGAATAGTCCTTACATATATATCTAAACTTATTTATAAATGGAACTTTGTCTGTGTGTGTGTGTGTGTGTGTGTGTGTGTGTGTGTGTGTGTGTGTGTGTGTGTGTATCCGTTACCTAAAGACTCCGAAACGGCTAAACCAATTTCCTCGAAAATTTACACAGTTGTACTATAAGTGTCTGCCAGTGTTCTTAGCTAGGTTTTCTGTCGAGGTACACCAGATAAATGTTGAAAATCGATAATCGAAAAAATCGGGTTTTAGAAGGATTGGTCCGATTTTAATCAAATTTGATACACTCATAGAAAAAGACATAAGAAACGATATTCAGAAGTTTCAAGGTTGCACTACTTACAATAGTGCAGAAAATCGATAATATATAAATATATAAAAGGCAAGATACCGGGTCTGATAAAATCAGTTTTTCAGCCTTTCTAGATATAATTGTAGCACTTAGTCTCAGCCATGATACCATTTACTCATAGGACATTTTTAGCCTTCAAAATCCAGTTTACGACGATAGAAAATTATTTGATATCGATACCAGGAAATCAAAATTAGACTTACATCCATTAATTTCTCTTTCAGTTTACGGTTTTGCTTTAACTGGAAACAACTATTGCTTTTTAGACATTCGTGCCAACGTCCGAAGAGTCTGAGCTCCAGGACCATGGATTAGTTTTAAAGCTTTCATTACACCCGAGCAACGCCGGGCTATACTGCTAGTAAATATATATATATATATATATATATATATATATATACACACACACACGCACACACACACACACATATATATTTATATTTACACACACATATATATATATATTTATATATATATATATTTGAAAATATATATAAATTAAGAAGATCAAGCGATTCCTCTGGTTTCACATTTTTTATCACTAGGCGTTTTAAACTTTAAGCTCTTAGTGTTGAAACTTTATCTTTTATATTTTTTCAAATGTGTATTAAGCAATTTAATATAATTAACAATAACTGCATAATAGTTGCATACATATAATTCTATATATGCATATATATATATATATATATATATATATATATATATATATATATAACGGTTATTGACGTCAGCAATAATGGGGAAAGCCTGTTATATTTTCACGCAAAAACTCAGGTATCTTTTTGCTTCTTGTGCCGCCTTTTTTCAGAGCATAGGCGATCAAGGACTTCAAATTCGCCTGTCTCTTTTCACTCTCAATATAATTTCCCCTTGAGATATATGTCTCGCTTTGCTTCCATCTTTCGCTCTCTCCTTCTATCCGTTCTCTGAATATTGTATGCTCCAGGGTCCATTTTTTCTTTCCGTGTCCCCAGGAACCTTATCTATTTATTCGTGATGTTTAGTATGAGTTTTCGTTTTCTTTGTATCCTCTTGAACACCTCAGTTTTGATTATTTTCTAATTCCATGTTATCCTCAGCATCTTTTTGTAGAACCGGATGTTTGCTGAGGAAATCGTACAACATTCACTTTCATACAGAACGATAGATATCACAGAGCAGTTCATCACATTTTCTTTGTTTCTGATGAGATTTTTCCCCTCTCATTTCTCTGGAGAATTTTTAAAATGCGTCCTTTGCCATGCCAGTTCGTTTACGGATCTCAATTTTGCATATTTCATTCCCCGTTAGAACATTTCCATGTATTTAATTTGCTTGACTTGAATTATTTTAGTTTCTTTGACCAGTAGTTGGCATTTTGAGTTCTTGTTTTTGCCCATGATCATGCATTTAATTTTCTTGAAGTTTATGCGCTGTTATTTCTTTTTGCTTTTCTTGCTATTTCTGTAGGAGGTCCGTCATTTATTTTTGCGTGTCTCCTCTCAGCAACAATCCATCAGCATATCTTAAGTTTTTGGGATTTTGTTTGCCTGGCAAATATTCTATTTCTCTCAGAATTGTTTCGCTGTATAAGTTGAATAAATCCAGTGAAAAACATGTTCTTGTCTTACCTCACTTTTCTTTGTATACCTACTAAATTCATTTCCTTATCCGTATTCAAGCGGTGACCTGCCAATATATGTTTTCGATAATTTTAATGTATTTCCCAAAATGATCAGATTCCCTAGAATCTCAGTCGTATATTTGTGGCGAATTTTGTCAAATGCTTTTGCGTATACTAAAAAGCAATGATAATCGACCTTCTTCATAGCATTCTGAGCATGAAGATCGCATTCAACATTTCGGTGTCTTGTCTTATCTCTGGACCGGCTGCGAGCTCCATCAGAATCCGGATGATAGCTCATTAAGCTGTTTTTCAGTGGAGTTTTTATTCGTTTATTTTCGGCTTTTTGGTTAGTGCTATGAAAATTGATCTGCTTATGTTTTCCGGGATATTGCCACTGTTGTAGACTTTGTTTATTATTTCTTTGATCCTCTCTGTGTCAGATCTAAGAACGTCAGTCTCAATTTTTACAATATCGTCGAGTCCTGTTGCTTTGTCTCTCTTCAATTCGGCCAGTGCTGATTCCATTTTGGTTTTTAATATATCTGCTGTATCCATATTTGTGTGTATTGACAGTTGTTCTTTATTATCGTGGAAAAGATCGCCAATATTCTCGTACCATCTCTGAAGCTCTTTTTTTCTTTTTCTAGTTTGGATGAGCACTTGTCAATTCTTATATTTTGATGCTTATCTTCTTTATTTATCGTGCTCAGTCTCTGTTTCGTCGCCTTTGTCTTTGAGTCATCTGTCTTTAGCCATTTTTAAATCAATTTATTTTTCCCTGTGTAGTTTCCTGTATTCTGTTCCATATGTTGGCATTGTTTTTTGTCTATTTTCCATCATGTCAAAAGTATCTTCAGTGATCCAGTCATTTTTCTTCTGACGCGATTTTTCTTTTGGGATGATGACGTTCGCTGATGTCACTACAGATATACGTAGTGCGTACCATTTTGAGATTCAATTTTCAATTTGACTTTCGTATTTCTCTTTTACACTGTCTGTGTAAATTTTGTTAAATTGATATTTATATCAGCAAACATCACCCTCTAGATAGGATGATTTTTCTTAAATTTTTGATCATTCCTACACGTGTCTCCGTCTCTCTCTATTAAGCTCGGTTAGCTATCTTTTTATTCCTTACCACTCCTCTCCTCTCCCGACTGTTTCATACTATTCCTCACATCTATTCGCACATATATTTGTGTTTGGAGATTTCAGTGCAAACCATTTCAAGTGGCTGGAAAAATCTGTCACAGATCTTGTTGGTTATACCATGGAATTTTCAATCACTTAATACCTTAAGGAAGTGGTTGATTTCCTCACGCGTTTCTCTAATGTCACTAATGGAACCGACTCACTGCTAGAATTTTGTTTCACTTATATCCATGATTCTTGCTATGTTATTCAGCTTTTCCTTATTGGAAATTCTGATCATGCTGTTTTCCGTCAATATAATTTTTCACATCCGTCAGGATTCCCAGACCAGCAGGATATATTATTGCTATCAAAGAACAGACTGAGAGTCGTCCCGCGATTTGATGTGTGATGTTCCTTGGAACAATTATTATCTTTCCATTGAAGACTGAGCGTCCGAGATATGTTAAAGCCGGCACCGATGCTTTCATCCTATCCAAGGAAGATGATTTCAACACCGTTCGTCCCCAGCGTTCTCCTCGGTTACTACTGCCCACAGGAATCACTTTATCCGGCTTTATCACAGACACGAGTCTGACCATAATAGGCGCTTTTTCTATCTGCTTCTAATCAGTGCACGAGAATCCTAAATGGTGTTAATCTGTTGTTTTCTGATAGAATCAAACAGCCCATACCATCTCGCATGTCTTCTAGAAAACATACAGGCGGCTCGTTAAAAATGTGTTAATAAAAGCAATCCCTCATTCCCCACTTTAATCAATGAATTTGACGCCCTCAATTGATCATCGGACAAGGAAGAATGCTTCGCTTGCAGATTCTCTACCAATTCGACATTTATTATTCGACTTCCAATCTAGAACTGAGACTCAAGTAAGTAGTGTGTACATAACTCCCTCGCTGGTCACTATCATAATTTCAAAAATTGACACTTATAAGACGAGCGGAGGTGACAGAATATCAATCATTGTTTTAGTGAAATCTGCTCCTGAACTCTCCTCTGTTTTCTTTAAATTCTACAACTACTGCAGCTTTTCTTTTGCTTCCCTGCCTACTGGAAATCCTTCTCTGTGTTTCCTGTATTTAAGAACGCCGGAGAACCCTCATACCTCTCCAAGTATCATCTTATCAACCTCCTAACTATTTTTGGCAAAGTTTTCGAGATTATTGGTAATGCTGAAGTATTTCAACATCTCCCAGCCCATGGCCTCTTCTCTGATAAACAGGTCTACAACTGGTATCTTAAAGACCTTCACAGTGTATATATACCAAGATCTCGATATGAACGGCTAAGCTCAAAATATTGCACTAGATATCTCTAAAGTATTTGACAGAGTCTGGCATATTGGCCTTCTACGTAAGCAACATGACTATTTTATAACTAGATATTTGTAAGATCTAATGCAGTCTTGCATTTTAAATCACTTGATGACGGCAGTATTGAATGGCCATGATTCCAGATAATATCATACGAACACATGTGTCCCTGAAGTCTCTATTCTAGGTGATACGTTTTTTTCTGATCTTCATCAACGATCTCCCTGATGTAATCAGATCCTATGTAGGCATTTATGCTGATGACACAACGATTTCCACCTGCCCCGATAAGAAATCTGCCAAGGCTGACAAAGCAAACTCCGTTGCTGATCTTGAGAAGGAACTCCTATCTGTATTGAACTGGGGTAAGAAATGGCTCAACATTTTAAAGATTCCAAAACGAAACTGCTATCATTTAACCACCATAGACATCCGCTTCTACCCTCCTTCATCAGAATATAACTGGCTAGTCTCCCTAAAAGCAAAGCACTGCGCCACCTCGGTTTAAATCATTTAGCCACTCATAAGTGGAATGGCTACATTGAATCCATAGCTAAATATACTGCTCAGAGGGATTGTTCTTTTGTAGGGCTAAGAAGTCCATCTTACACATACATAAAGCTAACATAGAACCGTACATTGAATATTGTTGTCATATCTGGTCAAGTAGTGATTCAAGTAGAAATTCATTCTTGTTTGTACAGGGGTGGATACGGGGAATTTGTATTTCATGGACATGACTTGACAAATACTCGCTGTAAGACTGGGACTGGTAAAACTAAAGAATAGAGTTTATTTGTACATTCACCAGGGAAATAGTGATAAAATAACGACAAGCAGTCAAAATGTGGTAAAAGTTTAGTTCTTCTAGCCTTACGCATGAGATTATTATTTCGAATAAACGTTTGTAATTATGTTTAATGACTAATTTCGCATGATTTTATTGACTTCACAATTAAAAAAATCCGTGATTGACATATCAGCTTTATTCTTGATTTAATTATAGAACTTTATATGCTTATATATGAATATAAGTTTATGATTATGCCATCAAGTATTGTTGCTTAAATCTCGACATTTAAATTTTCTAAGTTTGTGAGGAATAATGGAGGATCAAGCGCGTTAAAAGTAAAAGTTTGCCATTTTGTCATACAATTTCCTTAATGATGTTCTTGATACATGAATATATATATCGTTACATCATTTACATGATATATATATATATATATATATATATATATATATATATAGATAGATAGATAGATAGATAGATAGATAGAGAGAGAGAGAGAGCTTAGTGCTAAGAGTGGTTTTGTTAGGGTTAGCGGTTAAAAATATTTTAGCAAGAAGTTTTTTTGTCGTGAAGTGCTCAATATATAGATATAGATATAGCTTTAATAGGATTAATGCGCGGAAGCGAATCACTTAAACCGTGCAGAATCATGAAACAGCCAAGTTTTGGGATGGTACCATTATGACGTTCTCATTCGTCAAGACATATATTTCAGTCAGAAATCAAGCCGTGACGAATATCGTAATTATGCCTTCAAAGTCGACAGGATTGTGCTCAGTTAAGTGACAAAATTTAATTATATAATAGTTATATATTAGAACTCTCTTCCATATACTTGCTTTTCTGAGAGCAACAGCATCCAAGAATTTAATCGCAAAGACTATTGGCATTTCTTATACACATAACTCCAGCCTTTTCCACATCACCCCGTGTATCTTGTTCTTTTCCTTTCTCTCTGCCTTCGTAACTGTCTTGACTTCTACGTCTTCAGTCTCCCCGTGTCTCAAACTTTACCTCTCCTATGTAGCTCATCAGTGGCGGTTCACTCTTGCTTGGGATGAAATGATTATATACATATATATATATATATATATATATATATATATATATATATATATATATATATAAACTCTTTTCAAAAAAGGAAACATCCATCCATCTTAACTTCTGCGATGATTAGCAGATAATAATAGATATTGGCAAGTAAGAAATCTTCCTATTAGAATACTCAATTTTCAGCAATATTCGGATAAGTTTGCTTATTCGAAATAGACCATGGAAGTCATCATGTTAGAATTAACAATCCCTTGTGTAAAACATGGAACAGAGTCCGCGAAAGAAAACTTGAGGAATATTTACATTTTGTAGAGAAATGCAAAAGACAGTGTTAGCGATCTCAAAGTGAAACGATTAAAATCGGATGCAGAGCCTGCCCTCGGCTATCACATAGATAATACTGTCAAAATTCGGAGTAGCGCGCTTGGGAAAAACAAATTCATTAACTTAATAACAAAGGCACCAGAAAAATCCACCAGGAGGTTCTGGTTTAAAAGATCGATGATTAAACGACTGGATTTTTCTGATTATTCTGCACCTAACCAAATAAGGGAAAACATTGGGTACCACGAAAAAATGTTACCTATTGTGATCTATGGTTACCTTCTACTACATGTTTATTCACTTCACAGGATTTTGTTTATATATATATGTAGGTACTTAGACAATGGGTCTCTTTTTTTCTTTTTTCTTTGTTGATTTGATGATTAATAATGAATGCGGATAATCGGTTTCATATATGCTTGCTTGTGTGAACACATAAAATAAAACAATGAAATTACGACATCAATGTTCTACCTTGTATAATTTTCATGTTCTATTGAACGCTAAGCAATTTGACAGCAGTTACATTCGAAATAAATAGAAAAACAAATTAATGTAATTTTAGCAACACATTTTGCGGTTAATTTTTGTTACTACATTATACACCCCTGAAGATGATCTCGGAAGGAGATTGGTAGTGACAAAAACAATCATCGTTAATTACTACTTCAGGCCAAGCGCATCCTTAGCGAATTGAAGCCGTTGCCTCGTTTGTCTCCTGTTTTATAGAATAGCTTAGATTGACGCTGAAACGTAAGTTAACGGTGATTGGTTTATAAATTACCAAGATGTTTCCCTGTGTGTGATTGAAAACGAGGAAAAATGATAGCCGAGGGATAACCAACAATTTGATACGCGATCAGTATCGGGTCACCTTGGAGAGGGGGTATGATGTTGAAAGACACGAAAGCCTCATGAAATTCGCTTAGAAAAATTACTGATTATGTGTGACAAAGAGCCAAGCACATCTATTTCAAGAAATAAATATCCATTTTACGATGACTTTGGGAAATGAAAAAGGAGCGACATATACTAAGAAAGAGTCGGAGATTAGTAGGTTCTGCCCACATCGCTAATAACTTTAACGATAGATGAGATATATGTTTGCTTAAAAAAACCTAGTATAACCTAATCAAAATTTGCTTTTATTATTTAGAAGGGAATTTGCATGGAAATACAGTCATAATCATTTAAGTTTAAATTTCCTACTAATTTAATCTAAAAAAAACATTTTTTCATATAGCTGTTGATTTTCTTCTTATTAGCCGTATATGTAAATTATATTATATAATAACTTCCATTTTTTTAAATATATATTCTTTCTAGTTCTATCATATTGAATTTAACTTACGTTTAAACTGTTTGTTTTTGCTGTTGTTGGTTTTGCATTAAATGCCTATGCACAGCATCGGGGGCTTTTTTCATCTCTATGTAATTCACGTTTGTAAACTTGCTCTAAGATAAATTTCATATTTATTCACAGAATAAATTTTACATGCATGTTTTGCTTTCTTTCATAAATCCTTCCTTTCCACTTTTTCTTCGATATTTCTTCCTCCCATTAGCAATGACCCTCCTGTGCTACATACTTTCTTATATTATTCTTTCTGCAAACACTTGCTATACCGTAACATTTTGGGTGGCATTCTGCAATTCTTTTATTCCTACATAAAAAGCTCAATGTACTAATTCAGGTCTTCAGCTAACATGGCCAGCAGTGAACATTATGCATTTGACAGAGAGTAAGAAAGACCGAATTTCGATGGAAAAAGTTTTATTTATTTATTTATTTATTTTGTAGATTTCATGCCAAAATGTGTACATTATCATGCCAGGATGTTTTCTTTATTTCACTCGCAAAGTGGTGAATTAAGTGAAAAATCTGGCTCCACTGTGGTTGACGGTTGCCATCAGTGCTCCGATAGCGGAAAGCGAGCAACGGTAATTCGCTGCATAGTTCAGGAATCTAAACCTTTTGAATGCAATTCAACCGTCAGAAAGAATGAGTTAGAAGTGGTGAAAGAAAAAAAATGAAGAAACCAGAACCCCCGTAAAATATAAGTGATAAATTCAGTAGTTTCATAGAAAGAAATATGTATGTAAAAAAAACAAAATACATGAAAGATATATATATATATATATATATATATATATATATATATATATATATATATATTAGTTAGAGCACTGTAACTACTGGCGTATGATAAATCAAGTTTGCATCCTTCTACCGCGCGCCCATAGCTCAGAGTTAGAATCGCCAACTGACGACAAATGGGTCGGGTTTCAATTCTGGGTAAAAGGAATCGGATGTCTAACCATACGGATGAGCTGTGATACAGCGAAACAGATTTGTCTGCAGATGACACATTTTATATATATATATATATATATATATATATATATATATATATCAGATTAAATAAATTCCAAATATTATATCTGCTTATTTTTAATAAAATCTGTTCATACTTCCGGATATTCTTTCGCGTATTACAATTGAAAGATGTCATAAATGGGCTGTAGCGTTGACAGATGTTATTAGCAATCATTTCTCAAAGTACCCAAGTATTTTCAACTTCTTTCCAAGATCATCTTCAGGGGTGATCGTTAGCGTAGCAAAAAATAACCGCAAATTGTGTTGCTGAAATTTACTGTACATTTTTTTCTGCTTTAAATATAACGTTTGACAAATTGCTAGCGGTTATTAAAACGTGAAAATTATTCAAAATGGATTTTGTTTTATATGCTGTAATGTCATGATAATGTCAGTGTTAAAGCATGAAAAAACGTATCTTTTATAAACATTTTAGTACATTTTTACAGTATTCATTGCTGGTTCTAATAATTGACGGCTTAAGTGTTTATGAATATTGCCCCGAGAATCAATAGTGTGCTGTTGTTTTCTTGATGTAGGATAGTTTTATTATCGATCATTATCTTGTATACATGTAAGAGTAAATTCGTAATACGAAAATAGCCTAGAATGAATGAGGTATTAATATTAATGTCCCCCAGATATATTTTTGAGTCTGATCACATATTCTTCAAACCCTTCCAACTTGAAATAAACCTCATCACTTGATGAGACACAAGAAGTGTCGAAACAAAATAGCTAGTTTTGTAGTGATATGATAAAATATTCATGTTATAATTTCAGAATAAATATCATTAGCTCCATTTTGCATTGAGCACTTTTTAAGCATAGTGTTTCTTCGGATACGAAAAATATTTTCATCCATAACTTCCCTATACTTGGTTTTATATATATATTCTAAAATGTTTATAAAAAGAACATGTTTTTCTTGCTTAAATACGTGCATAACAATAACATTATAATAATAATAAGCGTAGGAAATTTACCAACAGTTATATTTAATGTAAAATTGAAAAGATTTGAATAATTTCTGCAGCATATGTTGCGGTTATTTTTTGTCACTATAACATAAACCATTGAAAATTTTCTCGGAAAATGATTGAAAGTACTTGGAAAAATTGAGGAATTGTGACTAAAACCGACTGTAAATGTTACAGCACATTTCTTAGGTCTTTCAATAGATATACAATACCGGCCATAAATATTAGGCTACCACAGTATTTTTTTATGATTTATTTCATACTATCTATTATTAGTTATTGCTGTGTGGATAATTCTAAATGAAAATAGAATGATTCTGTTGTTAATACTGCACAATAACTTGTGCATCAAATGAACTGTTCGGTGTCCAGCTTTTGTGCTCTCTCTCTCTCTCTCTCTCTCTCCTGCATGCTTGTCACTTCTTCTTATTGGATGGCCAAAGCAAAGATTTCCTTGCTGCCTTTTAATTTTTGCAAAGTAATAATAGCAAAAGAAAGATTTAGTTTGTTAATAATTTTAACATTTGGCAATAAATACTAAAACCATTATGAACTACATCATTTTTTTGAAACTTGAGTGTCGTAAAGATTATGGTTGGATATATATATATATAAGCAGCAAATCTTCTGTTAAACATGTCAGATTACATAAATTGCTAACATGATGTTTGCTTATTTTTAATAAAATCCCTTCATTTTCACGGATAATCTTTCACGTATTAAAATTGAAAGATGTTAGAAATGGTCTGTAACGTTGTTTAAGGTACCCAAGTATTTCTACCACTTTCCGAGATAATCTTCAGGGGTGTGAGTTAGGCTAACAAAAAAAAACCGCAAAGCTGTATTGCAAAAATTACTCTACATTTTTTCTGCTCTAAATATAACGATTGAGAAATTGCTAGGGTTCATTACGACATGAAAATTATCCAAAATGGATTTTTTATATGCTGTAATGTCATGGTCATGCACGTGTTAAAGCATGAAAAACTGTTCAAACATTTTGTAACGTTACTACAGTATCCATAGCTGATTTTATTAACTGACGACTTACGTGTTATGACGAATAATGCCTCGAGAATGTCTATTTTGCTGTTCTTGTTTTCTTGGGGTAGGACAGTTGTATTATCGATCATTATCTTTTTATATTGCGAATGTAGACAGGAATGTTGTGGTAGATGTTTAGAAATAGACGAATTGTCAGACATATGTAATGTAAAACGTTATTTAATTTTGTGTGTGTGTGTGTGTGTGTGTGTGTGTGTGTGTGTGTGTGTGTGTGTCATTTACAATGCTCAGACAGTTGTCCTCATCTATATTTCCATATTCGCATTCAAGAAGTTTTGGTCGGTGACTGGCATTCCGCCACGTTATATACAGGTTATTTATATTTCAGATCGAGGTGTATTCTTCTTGTTTCATAGGCTATAATATTTCTAGATGCCTCTCTTAACTAAAATGTTTACGTTATTTTTTCACCACAGCTGTAGCCAGGATTTCAAATCACAAAACTTTTATCAACTTGGCCATGTGTTCATGAGGAATATATATTACACACACAATAATTATCACACACACACACACACACACACACACACACACACACATATATATATATATATATATAGATAGATAGATAGATAGATAGATAGATAGATAGATAGATAGATAGATAGTATTATCCAATAATTTGAAGTTTTTGCTTATGCTTTTCAAGGTGAATGGACATTGGATTTGTCAAATTCTCAAATCCGTCTATATCGAAATCAAACAGAAAAAACTAATAACAATTTATTGCGACTATAGCATCCACGTTTTTAATTGCATTTGTCCAACATTTAATGTCTTTTTGCGTTAGTACTATTTCTGGTTAGCTCCTTTTAGATGTGCGCACTATGAATTTATCTAAAGACATTAAATATACACCATTTAACATAACTGTGATAGATGTAGCTTTGGTCAATACCTCAAATTGCGACAGAACCAAAACGTTCTGCTGAACATTCGAGTTTATATTTAAGTTGTCTCTAATGATTTTTTCGTTATTATTTGCTTAGGTTTTCGAAGATACTTTAACTATTACAAATTGCACCATTACATTTCGGGGTCACACTTTCCAACTTCTATTAAAATATTATATGTATATCTAAATGTTTATACTCGTTATGTTAAACTTATTCTTTTACTTCATATTTTCTGATGTTTTGCCCTTTTCTAGTGGCTTTCTTTAATTACACGCTCTGTGATTTCATGAAGTTTCATTTCTCCGTCTGCTGTCAGTAATGTGAAATCTGCTTGGCTTACCTTGTTAAGATTGTCACCACCAAAATTATTTTCTTCTTTAAAAGAAATCTGATGTTGATTAAGAATATATATTCCCAACGAAAATATACAATAATGTCTTTTTAGTCAACTATTTGTTTGTTGTATTAATTACCATGAAATTAGAGTACTTTAAATAATTTAGCAAAAACAAGATGTTCAATAGAAAAAAGTTGACCTCATATTAAATATTGTTCCTATTTTCAACAAATAACCTTCAAAATGTGTGTTTAAATCAAACCGTTTTCATCCTTCAGAAATGCCAAAATGTTCTGCTGAGAATTCGAGTTTATATTTAAGTTGTCTCGTCTGACCGAGACATTCATTGCATCAAACATCTTTAGATATCTTAATTGTTTGATCTTTACATCTGCTTTCAGTTATCAATGATTATAAAGGAATTTAATCGAGTGAATCGTTTAGACCATAATGAATAACATACTTTTTTTTTTAATATTGTTCACTGTTTCTACAGAATGCCAAACTCCGAAAAATAACAGAAACCACATCACTTGAGAAATTTCAAAAGCAGCCACAGCTGAAATAAATGTTATACGTAACGCGACGGAGAAGTATTGGCATAATTAAAATATCGATAAGCCGATTTCACACTGACATTACTTTCGAGAATTAATACACAGCGCATTTATTTTTTTGTAAGTGAAGTCTGTGCAGAAAGACTGTCGTATCACTTTTATATATATCTGCATTTTCAACTGGAAAATATTTGTGATATTTGCTGTCATTTTATCAGCTACTATTTACTTTCAGTCGATCTTCTTTTCAATGTTTCTTTTACTCTCAGTACGTTAGCGAACACATTTCTTCACAATTTCCTCGCCTTTCTATCCCTTGGTATCACTTTGTTATCTCTCCTTAAATCTGTTCTGCCATTCCTTTATATAAACTCGTTAGGTAGGTTTGTCGCATTTTAAATCTATCAAACTTGCATCCATAATGTCTTGTCAGTGACACATTTTCAACGCTCTATTTTTAAACATGGGCTCTAGAATTATTAACTGACTCTTCATGAAGTAAATTATAAGTGACGTTTTTGTTTGCAATTTTTCTAAAACTTCATTTTGCTAATATATTGAATTCATGGTACCTTCAAAATCTCTCTGTTGAACCACATATATATCATCTTACTTTTCTATTCATATCTGGGAAGATTCTCCTGTATTAACAGATATATAGGAGGAATGATATTACGCTACAGTTCAGTACTGTTTTCTTTGTTTCTAATGACTTTTTCGTTACTATTACTTTGCTTAGGTTTTCAAAATGAGTGTTTAAATAAAACTGTTTTCATCCTTCAGAAATGCCTGATGGAGCATCAGATTACTCGAGTCTCTAATATGTATTCAATCAAGTTCATTCTGTCAGTGTCTGTGAGTTACTTCTGCAGAAAAGATTCTGAGTATTCCTCTTGACGAGACTTGAAACTTAATAATAAAGAGCGTTCAAATCATAAACTCGAGGAAACTACGTTATTTAGGTATACTTAATATTCGCAGTTTGCTTCTTCTAGGTTATATAAGCTGTGTGCGTTAGATCAAATTACTACAAGATCATTAAATATATGTCTTTCAGTCAATGGCTTGTGACTTTAGCCAAAAAATCGATGTTGTCGATGAATTAGATATTGAGGCTTTGTGAAAAGACATACAAGTGTTTTAGATGTATTTCTTTGATCATAATTCTATGTCTATGCCAGGGGCGCCACAAAAGTAATGGTTGAATAAAAATTACTCTTTTTAATCGTTATGTATTTATTTTTCCCGTTATTTTTTTTTATTAATTCAATTAGGTAGGTTTTTTTTTTGTTTTTTTTTTCCAATCTGTTTATCATTGTTTATTATGTTTGGCTATGAGTTGAATGTTATGACATTTTCATCAATTTCTGGCTATATATTTACCCACTATTCCTTACTTCATGGGTAAAAACTTATGAAAGTATTTTACACCATTTATTCTCTCGCGGATTTTAATAAGTTGTGTTTCCGCAGTCATGTGTTTTCTACTAATATGAAATATAGCGATTATATTGAATCAATGTTTAGGTCTGCTGCTTAGAATGTCGGTTCACTGTTTCATGCAAGACAACTTTTATCGCCTGAATTCTTGTAGCTCATTTATAAATCTACAATTCCTCAACGAATTGAATATTACTGTCTTAACGGGCCTGGTGCTCGTGTTATATATCTCGAGATATTCGACAATATTCACTTAGGAGTCTATAATGTTATCGATCTTGACCGAGGGTCTCGACTTCAATCACTTTTGACTGCCGTGATATGGCCTTTATCTATCATTTCTATGAATATTTTCATGACAGTTGTTCGAATGATCTTTTCTCTTGGTAGCTCGATTGCAAGAATTTATGGGTGACAATATATTGATTCATAGGTATCATTTATTTTGCTCTTAAAATCCATAATTGTTTCCTATCAGTTTTTTTGCTCACTTCTCTAATCTTGATTCTATGCTACATATGGTCTTCAAAAACTTAAATGCAACGTTGATATAAATATATTGTATATCAACATCAACTTTGCATTTAAATGTTCTGATTTTTCATTCTCCTTACACCGCAATAATGTCTTCTCGTTCCCTTCTATTCCCAGAAAACCCTTGGGTCATAGTAGTATCATTGCATTATTCGAATGAATATGATTAAAAATATTGTAATTCTTTTTTTTTTGTGATATTATTCACTTCGCTTCATCGTCGGAATTTTGCATTTCATCATCATTGCTCTTTCTTCAACGCTTTCATTTCATTTTCCTTGCTTCTAACTTTGAAGCTTACAATTCATTTTCATTCTTTCTTTCTGTCTTTCTTTCTTTCTTTCTTTCTTTCTTCGACGCTTTTCGTTCATTTTCATTGATTCTTTCCTCGACGCTTCCATTTCATTTTCCTTGCTTCTTTCTTCAATGATTCCATTTCATTTTCATTGCTTCTACCTTGAGGCATCGATTTCATTTTCCTCACTTCAGACTTTGACGCATTCATTTTGTTTTTTGTTTTTTTTCGACGCTTTCATTTCATTCTCATAGTTTCTTTCTTTGACATACCCATTCCGATTCTTTCTTCGATACCTCCATTTCATTCTCTTCGCTTCTGTCTCAACGCTTCCATTGCTTTCTCCTTGCTTCTGTCTTTGACGCTCGATTTCATACTCCTCGCTTCTGTTTTGACGCTCGATTTCATTCTCCTCGCTTCTGGCTTTGAAGCTTTTAATTCATTCTCCTCGATTCTGTCTTTGACGCTTTTAATTCATTCTCCTCGCTTCTGTCATTGAAGCTTTCAATTCATTCTCCTCGCTTCTGTCTTTGAAGCTTTTAATTCATTCTCCTCGCTCCTGTCTTTGACGATTTTAATTCATTCTCCTCTCTTCTGTCTTTGATGCCTTTAATTCATTCTCCTCTCTTCAGTCTTTGACGCATTTAATTCATTCTCCACAATTCTGTCTTTGCCGCTTTTAATTCATTCTCCTCGCTTCTGTCTCTGACGCGTTTAATTCATTCTCCTTGCTTCTGTCTTTGACGCTTTTAATTCATTCTCGGCGTTTTTGACTTTGAGGCTTTTAATTCATTCTCCTCGCCTCTGCTTTGACACTTTTAATCCATTCTCCTCGCGTCTGCCTTCGACTCTTTTATTTTATTCTCCTCGATTCTGTCTTTGACGCTTTTAATTCATTCTCCTCGCTCCTATCTTTGAAGAATTTAATTCATTCTCCTCGGTTCTGTCTTTGACGCTTTTAATTCATTCTCCTCGCTTCTGTCTTTGACGCTTTCAATTCATTCTCCTCGCTTCTATCTTTGACACTTTTAATTCATTCTCCTCGCTTCTGTCTTTGACACTTTTAATTCATTCTCCTAGATTCTGTCTTTGACGCTTTTAATTCATTCTCCTCGCGTCTGTCTTTGACACGTTTAATTCATTCTCCTCACTTCTATCTTTGACGCTTTTCATTCATTCTCCTCGCTTCTGTCTTTGACACTTTTAATTCATTCTCCTCGCTTGTGTCTTTGACGCTTTTAATTCATTCTCCTCGCTTCTATCTTTGACGCTTTTCATTCATTCTCCTCGCTTCTGTCTTTGACACTTTTAATTCATTCTCCTAGCTTCTGTCTTTGACGCTTTTAATTCATTCTCCTCGCGTCTGTCTTTGACACGTTTAATTCATTCTCCTCACTTCTATCTTTGACGCTTTTCATTCATTCTCCTCGCTTCTGTCTTTGACGCTTTTAATTCATTCTCCTCGCTTGTGTCTTTGACGCTTTTAATTCATTTTCCTCGCGTCTGCCTTTGACTCTTTTAATTCATTCTCTTCGCTTCTGTCTTTGACGCTTTTAATCCATTCTCCTCGCTTCTGACTTTGACGCTTTTATTTTATTCTCCTCGATTCTGTCTTTGACGCTTTTAATTCATTCTCCTCGCTCCTATCTTTGAAGAATTTAATTCATTCTCCTCGGTTCTGTCTTTGACGCGTTTAATTCATTCTCCTAGCTTCTGTCTTTAAAGCTTTTAAGTCATTCTCCTAGCTTCTGTTTTTGAAGCTTTTAATTCATTCCCCTCGCTTGTCTTTGACGCTCTTAATTCATTCTCCTCGCTTCTGTCTTTGACGCTTTCAATTCATGCTCCTCGATTCTGTCTTTGACGCTTTCAATTCATTCTCCTAGCTTCTGTCTTTGACGCTTTTAATTCATTCTCCTCGCTTCTATCTTTGACGATTTTCATTCATTTTCCTCGCTTCTGTCTTTGACGCTTTTCATTCTTTCTCCGCTCTTCTGTCTTTGACGTTTTCATTTCATTCACCTTTGCTTCTTTCTTTGACGCACTAATTGTACTTTTTTGTCGACACTTCTCTTTCATTCTACTCCTTTCTTTTTCATGCATCCATTTTGCTTCTTTCTTCGTCGCTTCCATTTCATCCTCTTCGCTTCTTACTTTTACACATCCATTTCCTTATACTTGCTTCTGTCTTTGACGCTTCCATTTCATTCTCCTTGCTTCTGTCTTTGAGACATTTATTTCGTCCTCATCGCTTCTGTTTTGGGGGCATTTTTTCCTTTTTTATTTTACGCTTCCGAATCATTCTCCTCGCTTTTTTCTTTGACGATTCCATTTCGTTTTTTCTTCGACGCTACAATTTCATTCTAATCGCTTCTTTCTTTGACGCACTCATTTCGTTTCTGTCCTCGAGGTTTCCATTTCATTCTCCTTGAATCTGTCTTTGACTCTTTCATTTCATTCTCCTCGCTTCTGTCTTTGACACTTTCATTTCATTCTCCTCGCTTCTGTCATTGAAACTTTCATTTCATTCTGCTCGCTTCTGTGTTTAATGCATCCATTTTGTTTTTTGTTTTTTTTTGTTTTTTGTTTTTTTTTCTGGTTCCAATTCATTCTCGTCGCGTCTTTCTTGGACGAATTCATTTCATTTTTCTTGTTTCTCTCTTCGACGCTTCCATTTCAATTTTCTTGATTCTTCCTTCGAAACTTCCATTTTATTTTCCTCGCTCCAGACTTTGACACATCTACTTCGCTTCTATCTTCGACGCTTGCATTTTGTTTTCTTTGCTTCTTTCTTCAACGCTTCTATTTCATTTTCCTCGCTTCAAACTTTGACGCATTCATTTTGCTTTTTTTTTTCACGATTCCATTTCATTTTCATCGTTTTTTCTTTGACGTTCATATTCATTCTCCTCGCTTCTGTCTTTGACTCTGCCATTTCCTTCTAATCGCTTCAGTCTTTGACTCTTCCATTTCATTCTACTCGCTTCTGTCTTTGACCCTTCCATTTCATTCTACACTCTTCTGTCTTTGACGCTGCGATTTCATTCTCCTCGCTTCTGTATTTAACGCATTCACTTTACTTTTTGGTCGACACTTCCATTTCATTCTCCTCGTTTCGTTTTTTGACGCATCCATTTTTTTCTGTCTTCGATGCTTCCATTTCATTCTCCTTGCTTCCGTTTTTGAGATTCCATTTTATTCTCCAAGCTTCTGTCTTTGAAGATTCCATTTCTTTTTCTTCGCTAAATTCTTTGACGCTTCCATTTTATTCTCCTCGTTTCTGTCCTTCATGCTTCCATTTCATTCTTCTTGCATCTGTATTTGATACTTTTATTTCATTTTCCTCACTTCTGTATTTGGGCAATTATTTTGCTTTTTTGATGCTTCCCTTTCATTATCCCCGCTTATTTCTTTGACGAATCTATTTCGTTTTTTCTTCGACGCTGCCATTTTATTCCTCACTCTTCTTTTTTTGACGCATCCATTTTGCTTCTGTCTTCGACGCTGCCATTTCATACTCCTCGCTTCTCTCTTTGACACGTCCATGTCCTTCTTCTAGCTTCTCTCTTTGACACTTCCATTTTATTCTCCTCGTCTTTTTATTTTACGCATCAATTTCGCTCTTTCCTTCGACGCTACCATTTCATTCTACTCGCTTCTGTCTGTGAGACTGCCATTTCATTCTCCTCGCTTCTGTCTTTGAAGCATCCATTTTAGCTTTTTTTTACTCTTCTACGACACCATTTTCATTATCTTTGCTTCATTTTTGACGCTATCATTTCATTCTTCTTCTTTGACTCTTGAATGTATTTTTATTATGGTCGCGTATTTATTCGATTTCTGTTTATTCATTTTTTTAGAGATAATGCCTTATCTCGGACATTTAAACGGTTATTTTAAAAATAATTTTCGTAGTAAAAAATCAGTTTCATCGAAATACTAGAATATCGTGCTTCCGCTCTAAGTTAATGACACTTACACACATTTCAATTTTTTTTATCTTGTCTTTGAATCTGTGAAACTAATTCAATCTATTCATTCGATTGATTGGCACCTAAGATCCCATAATCTGCATGCTTATCTCTCTTGTGTCTATTATGAGCTATTGTTAAGTATTTTGTCGAAGAAGCGACGCATGAATATAGTTTGATATGAGCATTGTATCTGTGCTTCTATTAGATAAGTGGTACCTGATTAAGCTTTTCATTCGTATTCTGATGTTCGCTTTTGGTTGAAGAGAGAAGCGGAGATAATTTGTCGGCTTGATTTTTGCGTTTGTTAAGCGAAGAGGAGTTAAATCATCTATCAAAAGGAAAACTTACCCATTGATCGAACGTTATAACTTTGTTAATAATATTACGTTAGTGGAGTAGATCGATAGTCGGGCTAATATCCGAATAAAATATTGAACAGATACCATTTTTCTAACATGATACGAAAATAATACAAAATTTACGTCAGGGTAGTCCTGTCGCTAACCGTAATTCTTCTGAGATATTTACACAAGCGCCAATTAAATGAGATAGCACTAATTTTGTAAAAGTTAATGTTCTTTTAAACCTAAATTACTATGATTATTGTATTTATCCTGCCAGAGACAAGCTACATTTTATTATGAAACAATTAAAAAATAGATATTCGCATATATTTAAAAATTCATGATACTATTTGAAATTAGGTCCATTTCATATATTCTCTATATTATTAATTATTGCATTTTTAAAGCGTTGATACTTCGAATTTTCAACGTCCAGACATTCTGATTTTCAGCACTGATTGAACTGAACGTCATCACCAAAAACACAACTTATCCATTACTTACTAAGCAGGAAGAATTGTAGTGTATTTGGGCAAATGTTTAAATTGCTCATTTTTCGAAAGGATAATCTGGGTTCGAATTACATAATGGTCGATTTGTCAAGACCTCTTGAAGCTAATGTCCTGCAGAGACAAACCTAGCATACCGCAACTTCGGAAAGTACCCCAAAACGTAATACGAATACGGAGACACACAATCATCGTATATGAAGACACAGGTCATCGTGATTTGAGATTACTTGCTTTGTTCTGACAGCTGATTAAGAAGTTAATGCGATCTCTTCCAGGAGTTTAACTAAGGATTTCACAGCATAGTTAAAATATGAAATCCTGGTGAGATTTGTGGGCGTTGAATAAATATACATGTGGTTGAGCAGACATCTGCAGTGGATTGGTTAGCCTCCCTTGCATATAAGCATATTCAGATAAGTCACTCGAATCAACACTAATCTCTACGTATTTTATAGCACAAATATTTTATAATGTCTCCAACACAGATATATATATATATATATATATATATATATATATATATATATAGTAGCCAGTATATTTTAAAGAATATGTGTAAAAATTTCCGCAGTAGTGAATGCATTAAGTATATTTTTTAATAAATTTAAAATAAAAAATCAATCTCTAATAAACATTGTATTTTAACAATTTCTAATGAAGCTCTTTATTTTAAACACTACTTTAAAATTTCCCCGACGTAAAGAATAGTTATATGATTGGTATACTTAAGAATATTATCAACATATACTAGAAAAATAAAGTGGAAATTCTAATGTTAACAGAAACGGCAAGTTTGATCAGACAACTTGTGCTCAAATTAAAAGCAATTTATCAGGAGATTGTTCAAATCTTACAAATTTCAGATGGGTATGTTGATTAAAGCTTAACTTTTGAGTGTGTTGCGAATATTTTGATTTAAAAAAGCCCATTAAAACAGATCGACTTTATAAACTACCACGTTTTCGACCAAAAAAAAGATTTTTCAATGATTGTTCAGAAACGATTTCATTGCGATAAGCATAATTTTTGATCAAACCAAACTCACACATACAATTTCCGCTGAACAACTTCTAACAGACCTTTCTGATTACTCAGCATGTATTAATATTATTCTTATTACACTTTTATTTAAATGTTTTGAATGGTTATTGTGCGCGTAAACAGATAAGTTGAATGATGCAGTCCATCATTTAAAAATACAATGTTTTGACATAAGTTCACACGTACACATAATCACATTTATTAATTTAAACCTATTACAACTAAAGATAAAGTTTACTGGTTGTTTATTTTTAACATATCCATCAATTTAATTTCCTATGTTAATATGATGTAAACATTACTTGATTTTATGCAATTAATTAGTGATTCGTTTCCATTTTCTTTCATCCCAAATTTAATCCCCTTTCATTTGATTTGCTTTAAGTTCAATAATTTGTCATTCATGCAGCTTATATTCATTTTCAATTAAAATCGAAGTTATTCTATTTAAATATTATATGTGAAATCAATGTTCATCACTGTGTAGTTATTTCGGTCATAATAAAAGTATTTGGCATATTTATTATTTTAAAGTTGAGTTACTTTATTGCATTATGTTAGAATGGTCCTCAACTGTTATACGTACTTATCATTTAGTATACTTTTATTAAAACTACGCTTCAGTTAATTTATTATCGATACCATTAAAAGTTATATCTCTATGGTGACAAAATATAAGGAGAAACGATAGAATGTTGTTTTAGATATACAAATTATATCTGTAAGCTAAATGTATATATTCCCCAAATATATATATATTATCGTAAAACTCAATAATTTTCATATATCTCTATAATTGAAATAAATAATTTTTCCAAGACCGAGTAAACTAAGGCATCTATTATTTTCAAGTTGCGCTAAAGGTTGTGATATTTCTGGATGTGTGTGATCATGTATTTCTGCATTTTACTGTTATTTCTATCTCTAAGTCTTTTCATCATTCTTTTCATTACGTTTGCCACCTGTTTACAAATGATTGTTTTCTTGTTTAATCATTGCTTTTATTTCTCAATGTTGCCATCAATATGTCATTTTATTGTAAGATGCTCCAAGACTTTTTCCTCTTTATGAATCCTAAAACGTAATTACATTACCGATTCTAAATATAATGTCGAACTTTTCTTCCACTTTTTTATTCTTACTTCTTTACATGTTCAATCCATAGGATTCTAAGCTTCTTCCTGTAAAACCACATGTATTACCTGAAGACACATCGTTATCTGTGAGAAGATTATAACGGTAGAACACTCGAGTTTTATATTTAATTTGCTCAAGTTAAGATTTTTAAATTCAGTTACTCACAAAGCGATGCAGGTAGTAGTACTTCAACAATGACCAAATTAATTCCTGATACGAGATGTCTGACAAAAACAGGATTCGTTAAAAATTCTACAGAAAAATAAGTTAAGATGCGTTAAGCATATATTGAAATAATATGGTTGTTTTTATTGATATTTCATTGTCCAAAACTAACTAAACTATAAATAGAATAGTATTGTAAGATAAAGGCACGTTAATTGTAAAGAAAGTAATTAGATACAATTATTGCAAAACATGAATATATGTTTCTACTTTTTCATTGTAGATTGACTATTCAGCGGCTTTCACTTTGCACAGTTTTTATGTAATAATTGATTATTGGTGTATATCTCGAATATTGGCGACGCCGAAATTCTTTATTATTTCAGCAAGAAATGACCCGAATGAAAATAGTAATAATTTAATTTTGAATAATATTTATCAAATTTATATGTTACACATTTTTGCAAACATTAACACCGTCGTAAATGGAATGTGTGTGCGTTGGTGTGTGTACGTGTGATGAGAGAGAGGTTGGTTGAAAAACGTAGATATTATATTTATTTATATTTTTATTACCCCTCATGTTCACGAATTGATTTCGCATTCATTTTAATTTCACACATAATTTAAATCTTATTCAACGTTTTAGGGGTAAATTGTTAAGACAAAAGTTAATGTATTTGATAGTTATTGATTTTTTTCATGTGCGTATGTAGAACGCGGTGTGTTAACTTAAAATTTCAAATTTGCTGCTATGTAAGGCAGATATGTTAATCTATATTTGTAGACATTAAAGAAAATTAAATTACGTGTTTTAAATTATACAGATTTAATTATAACTGTTAAAAAATGACAATTTAAATATTTTAAAATCGTATAGACAGTTTAAAACATTATATCATCTAACTCACTTCAACGAAGATATACTTTTTTTAAGTGTTGGCGAATGTTAAACGAGAAGCTAAGAAAAATTCTTGTTACATCAAAGATAAACTGAAGGCAAGATTTATGGCAGATTTCACCAACTTATCCCCAAAAAAACATTCATAAGCTTTGCAGTAAATTCCGAAGTAGTCTGATGGTTTGTATCCAATGGTGATTCCTCGTGTTATTCTGAAATCTTTTTATAATTTTGATAAATATATCTGTCAAAATGTGATGTCCGTGCTATTTGAATTTTTGTTTAACTTAGACGACACTTTATGCATCGAACCATGTCTGAACGAATTTTCATGATAGGATCTAAACATATACGTTTATATACGCATTCTGCACACACACACACACACACACACACACACATATATATATATATGTGTGTGTGTGTGTGTGCGCGTTTGTAAGTTTGTGTTAGAATGTGTTCTAACGGCAGAGTTTAGATGTATTTGAATTGAATTTACGTAAAACTTAATATATTTTCTCACGGGAAAACCAATCTTTTTCCGTGTCTTTTGCCGTAATCTATTGTAAAACAATTCTTATTTACGTAGAACAGAGGTAGGCTTTCCTCGTAGGCTTTCTTCTTGATTAAATTCATTTTATTTTTGCTGTTTGGCCACCCACTAAAATAGAGATGCAACGTTTCCATTTCCGCCAAACTTTTAGTTATTTGTAATCCGACATTTTTTTTGTAAATATATAATTGGAAGCCTCTGTCTATATACTAAGCTTGCCTTTACATCAGAAACTATTTAATTTCTCTCTTTGCTTGTACCTGAAATATCTCTAACTCTCAGTCTTTTCCTATTATATTTGATAAAGTATATTGCTAAAATCATGATTTCGATGTTTTTAAAGAAAATATTTATATATACATAGGGAATATATTAAATGTAAATTTCGTTTATATTTACACCCATCTTGCATGATTGAATATTTTTCTTTCTGTTTTCGTGTTTGTTTAATTGTATCATCTATTTTTTGTTTATATCTATATACTAGATTGGCAACTAGGTCCCACCCTTTTATAGTGAAACTGGTAAAATGTAACCGCAATTTCTATTCCAACAGCTTCTTTCCTCGCACTTCCTGCCTGTGGAATTCCCTACCGCATGCTTGCTTCCCCGACGGCTACAACCTCCAGGAGTTTAAATGTAATGCCAATAGACACCTCCTAACACACTAACTCACACCCACTCTCTCCAACTCTCTCCCTATGTACATCCTAAGTCGTCTACCACTCTCCTTCTGACATTTCCCATACCCAATCGCTCTATGTAACCCCCTGCGCTATAGTGGCAGTGGAATGCCTTGCTTCGGGTGACACGATTAAAAAAAATGTTAGTAAAGCAATAGTTGTTGACAATTCTAACTGAATAGGATCGCTTCTATTTTTTTATGGAATATGTATAGAGGCTCTGCATCAGACTTTAGATGATTCCTGATATTCTTAGAAAGAATTAATTCGTCTGATGCTATTTAGAGTCCAGTTTATGATGAAATTATATCGTACCATTGAGAATGCAACGCTATTAATGGTCATAATTATGTTATGAGAATTCAATTCAGTTCTTTATATGAGACCATTCTATAGTAATCTTTTTTTGCTATATCTTTCATTTATAATGGTGAATTCCTTCACTCTCATCTACATAGAAGTACCTTTAACCATCTTCTTGCTTTAACACTTTAATTGTAAACACAGGTTCTAAGCTAACAAAGAATTCCTCTTGTAGTGATTCTCCTAAAATCGTAGAGATACGTTAATGACACATTCATACACTGGCTGCACCAGAAAGAGTTCCAGGCGCTACTAGACTAAGTGAACTTAATAAGATCATACATACAATACACTATGGAAAAAGAGAAATGCAACAAGTGGATGTATTAATATCTTTAACAAAGCCGTGGTTTAAGACATCTTTATACCGCAAGCCAACATTCACCAGATAATACCTTAACTTCAACACCTGCCACTCATACTATGTAAAGTAAGTATCGACCGCTGCCTGCAACATCGAGCAAGTGTCATTAGTGGCAATTCAAAGACATACGAATGGAAAAAGGAGGGTGTATGATGATAAAAACTCTCAGAAATGAGTCTTGGTCTGTCTACCCTATGTGAACGAGTTTTTGGAGAAAATATAAATGATCTGTTATCCATGTGACGTCAGGACAACTTCTAAAATTGGTTCTACACTTCGCGGATACCTCTTCCGCATAAGACCTCCAGGAGAAGAGAACATGTCTAAAGACTCTGTGCAACGTCATTCTATGTAGCTATGGAAAAAATCTAAAAGAAAAACTGGCGGCTTTTTAAAACTAGGGCTGCAGTAACATCAGTCAGTCAGTTAAGAGCAATACGTGATACACGCTTTGAGCGATCATGTCTTAAAAGAAATGACTGCTTGGACAGAAGATTATCCTGCAGTAAATTGCCATTGCATTCTGTGGTAAACTGGTTGCCAGCCAAGGCTATAGAAACCAGTCATAACTGAAGGGAAGTGACGGATTAATACCTTTATCAAGAGTATTTGCGTGTATGTGAATCTAAAAAATTAAACTGGATTTCAAACTCGGCTCACTAATTCCTCGTTCGGGGTCGATCTCCACTGAACCACAGCGCCTATTCTAAGAACATCGCAGCGCACATCCAAGAATATTGCAAATCAGTAATACGAGAAGAGATAGAAAAATCAGGTGTAGCTGACCACATATGCAAGTAGAACGTAAATCCTGACCCCCTATAGTATGAATTTGAAATAATTAATTGAGGACCCCACTGGAAACCACGTAAACTTAAGGAATCTGCTCATAATGCTTGTCTACAAAATCTGCTAAACCGACCAAGCATAGACAGGAATATAATATGGGAACTAGTAATTCGAAATGAAATCATTAGCAATTGCAATATGAGCTCTGGAAAAAATAAGTGCTAGAGAAAAGTATGTGCATCAAAGATAGCAATATGAGCTATAATAAGAAAGTGGTTACTTAGGTTTATAAGTTTCAGACTTTTATACACTAGTATCCTTAAATACGCATGGCGTAGTGGGTATCGACCTTGTGTGTTCAAGTGACTTGTGGGAATTCAAATTCAGTCTTCAGCAGTGGTAAACAAATAACTTAGAGATTTAAGTTAAAAAGAGATATCTAGATGGCTACCAAAAGTGGTTTCGCACATGGAATGGGAATGATACGTCTCAGTGATCGTAATAAAAGTTCCGTTTGGAAATTCTTAGCATCTGAAGAAAACCGGAGCGTGAAAAAGCCAAAACGTCGTACACATGGTAATAAAGATGGGAACAATAGTCAGAACTAGGAAAATAGTGTTACAGATTCTATTGGTATGATTGATGTGAAGTGGATTTTTCCACCCAAAAAAATACTTTGTTTGGTGAAATGTATGACATTGGGTGATACATAAGCGTATACCAAAAAAGATTAAGAACTAGAAAATGGTATATTATCGAATACATAACCGAAATCTAGGGAGTACTGAGATTTTTATTTGTATATGAAGCAGTTTTCCAAAATCGTCGTCTTAATAAGTAATAGGTCTTTACATCCGTTTGAGCAGTAGTATGTTATTGTTTTACTAAGAATAAAATTTACTGCTTTGTTAGAATAATTATCAAAATTTTACGAGCAGTGAGAGGACATGTAATTTGGAAATTTTGAGACATTTGTTTCCCTATTCTTGGGTAGAAGAAAAAAATTCGGGTTACTCTTGTGAACAAGTGACAGATTCAAGAAATTGCAAAACATGGGTTACAGAAATATTGTATATTTAACAGTAAACACAACAGAAGAGTAATTCATGACTAGAGCGTTTGTCGGTTTCCAGTGTTTAATCAATTCATCTGTACAACAAGGCCTCATCTACCACTTATCTTATAGTAGGTGGAAGAGTTCAACACTGACTCTTCAGAGGGAGAACACCAGAACAGTTACACATGCCGAAATTTTAGTAGAATTATTGATTATTTCTTGAAGTTATGTGGCAAGGTTTGGTGAGCTATCTTTGGGTAATAAATCCAAAAGTATATAATCATATCTATTCTTGGAGATTTCCAGGTGCATTCTTTTATTTCAGTGCACATTCATCATCTACTTCTGTGATTCCCACCTATGTTTCTTCTGGCTTAATTGTTATCTGTTCTACCTCTTGCGTAATGCTTTATTCTTCTTAATTATGTCTTTTAGATCAAGTTTATATTTTTTCTAAACCATATAATCAATACCATTGTTGTGGATGGGAGCGGCATGTCTTATTTTGCCTCAGTTTGAAAGTTTTTTGTTTGTAGAATCATAAGCGTTTTTCATACCGTTTGCATTATACTGTTGCTTCATTTTTTCTTTAGAGATAGGACTCTTCTGTGTTTTATATTCTTTTAATTTTTTCCTCTTGCCAGTTTATCAAGTACTGAAAATTCACTCACAAGTTTCTCAATTTCTTTGTTTATTTTTCTTTTCCCAAGTAAATATTCATGTCTGTGAGACTGCTATTTTACATTGATTTTAAATTTTCATTTATTGCTAATGTTGATGTATTGATTGCTTCGTTGAGATTTATGTTGGCCTACTTTATCCAAAATTAATTTGAATGCATCCTTGTAGAATTTAATAATTTTGAAATACATAGTCGGTTGTAAGTTTTTGGAGTTGTTCTCTTCCATCCAATTCATTATTTTTTTCTGACTAGTTCTTCATTGGCTTCTTATATATACTTCTTGTTTTACGTAAAATAATTTGGTTCAATTTATTTTGGACTCGTTTTTATTGCTGCTTCGGGAACCACTAAATATTATGTTATTCCAACTGTCTTCAACTTCCAGCATTACTTTCACAGTGATTGCTGCTTCTTTACTCTGTTCTGTTGTTTCCGTGATATTAGTACGTTTTATGTCCATTTCTATTTCCATTTCATAATCTATTGATTCACCTATTCTAACTGCATTTTTATAAAACTTCACCTTCTGTCAATCGGATATTTTTCATGTATCTATCTTGTTATATTGGCTAAGTGAGTTTCGCCAATGAACTTACTAATTTCTTGTCAAAATTCTTCTCGACAAATGTGGCATGTTTTTCGAGGCTTTTTTCTGAAGGTTGTGTAAAGGTTTGCAAGCATAACTAGTTTGTACACATCACGAGAACTACTTACATTTTTAATTTAAATGGTTGAGGAGCAAGTTGATAAAAAAGCAAAGCCATTATTAGTATCAACCTTGTTGTGGAAACCTGAAGATTCAATATTCTTGTTGAAGTATGTTCCTATGGCAGATATTTTGGATCGTAGTTAGCCTCACTTTACCCGTTTATTTAACAGAAAAGTCATTCTGAAAGTTTTAATTTGACATATAGTTTTCACAGTGGGTAACGGTTTGATATATACAGGGATACAAAGCCTGTAGAGGATCGTTCGCGATCTCAAGGCTGCAGCTATTCACTCCTCGGCAATATTAACACCTTCAGTGGTGTGTTGTTGATCAGAATTTTTCTTCTAAATATGTTGACAAGTGACAGACATGCAGTTGAATTTCGAAAAGAAAGACGTCTGAAAATATTATCATACTATAGTATTATGTTGAATAATAGATTATATGTTTAGAATTAGGAAAAAAGATGATTATTCTTTTTATTTTGTTTACTTTTGATGTTACTACTGCTTTTCGACATATTAGAATCTTAATTAATTAAAAAAATATTACTGTTGTTGTTGTCATCAGTTGTCTTTTCATCAAAATTAATTATCAAAATTTGAATGGAAAAAGAAAAAGGTAACTTTCAGTTAATAAAGTTTATAATGTATACGAAGAATAACAGAACACTGCTGTGTAATTAAAACAAAATAATAAAGTTTACTACTTTTAAAATAAATGAGCGACACATACCTGCAAAATGAAAAAAATACCTAATGATTAACTCAAAGAAACCAGTGATATTATTCCTCGGAGTATATTTCTAAAAATTCAAGATTGCTGATAAGTTTTTATATTATATATATATATATATATATATATATATATATATATATATACATATATATTATGCTACATTGTATATATATATATATATATATATATATATATAATGTTACATTGTGTATATATATGATATGCTACATTGTTCATATATATATATATATATATATATATATAAAAATTAGCATCTAAGTTAAATTCTTAAAAGAGATTCTATTCATATTAATCTCATTAATACTAAAAATCGTCAAGATAAAGTGATCGATGTAAACAGTATTATCTATGTACGGAGCCATATATTAATATTTTAAAATAAAACTTTCAGAATTACGTGTGTCGTATGAGCATTTCAGTGATGAATCATTGTTTTATCAGCGGTTACTTCATACATAAATTTGTTCATCTGTATATACAGTTAATTATTTACAATTATTGTAGTTTTTATAAGAAGAAAATATCTACAACTAGTATAGAGGTTTAAAATCTTAAAGTATATATGAATAATGCAGATAAAAAATAAATGGTTAAACCAGTATCATTGAAAGCGAAATAGACATATCAAATTAATAATAAAAGAAATAACATATCATAATTAATTTAAAATGTAAGTAAAATTAACAAAATTTTATAACTATTTTTTTTTACAAAAGTGAAAGTTAAATTTGCAGTTACTTTCAATATTATTTACCCATAGGGTATTACATACGTAGCATATATACATTTTGCTTAAATATCACAATAGATAAGAACATTTGTGTATGCACAGATGTGGCTTTGCCTGAAATACCAAAAACCTGAAATTAAATATGTATTATCAAAAATATTAACATGAGATCATGTTCAGAGTTTATAGATATATTTTAGTTAATATTCCTTACTTGTATAGCATATTTTTACCTTATATTTTCTGTAATTGAATTTTGTAAGATATTAGATACAGTTCTGAGAGAAATACAACCATTGCAAGGATTCGTTATTAGAGGCAACAGTCTCAACCATGTAAGATACGCAAATGATGCAGAGCTTATCACAGTCAGGAAAAAGAGGTACAGGGCTAATAACAGTCAGGAAAAAGAGGTACAGGGCTAATAACAGTCAGGAAAAAGAGGTACAGGGCTAATAACAGTCAGGAAAAAGAGGTACAGGGCTAATAACAGTCGGGAAAAAGAGGTACAGGGCTAATAACAGTCAGGAAAAAGAGGTACAGGGCTAATAACAGTCGGGAAAAAGAGGTACAGGGCTAATAACAGTCAGAAAAAAGATAATAAAGAATATAAAGCGAGATGAAAAGATAAACTTCAAAAAAACTGAATGTATGGTCATCAGCACAAAGTAGAATTCAAAATGCCAACTTTAGGTCGGATGAACTAAAATAAAACAAGTATGGAAATTTAAATACCTGGGAAGCTGCTGACAGAGAATTGAAAATGTGGTGTTGATATTCAAAGACGCATTGGCATGGCGAAGGGCGCATTTCTAAAGCTAAATCGGGTGCTGACAGACATGAAAATCTCACTGGAAATAAACAAGTGAGTGCTGGATTATTGTGTGATGTTTGTCTTTCTGTATCGTAGTGAATGCTGGACGATCTCCTCAAGGAAGAAGGAGACGCTTGAGATAGCAGAAATGTTGTTGTTTTGCAGAAGGACGCTGAGGATAATATGGACTGAGCAAGTAACTAATGACGAGATGCTGGTGAGGATGGAAACAAGGATAAAACTCATACTTAACATGAAGAAGAGAGAGAAGAGATTTCTGGAGATGTAATGAGGAAGGAGGGCCTGAAGAATGTAATACTCACAGGACGGATAGAGGAAAAGACACAGAAAAAGGCAACGTAGGACCTACTGGTAGGACTGAAAAAAGATGGCGGAACGTGGTTTAGAATGGATAGCAGAAGGAAAAGTTCGAGAGCGACGAAAAAAAGAGACAAGTGAAAGTTCATGATTGCTGCTGAAGTAACACAGCACGTGAAGAAGATATATGGAATTTATGTTGCATCCAGTCTGGAGACACAATATTTATTTTTAAATACTTATTGAAAAAGTATTTGCTAATGATATACACACACACACACACATATATATATATATATATATATATATATATAGTTAAGAAAAATAAGACAAAATGAAAAATGTATTTAACTCGCCTACGCATTTCGTCCTGTAATGAACTTTATCAAGGCAAATAGACGAAAAGACTATATACGTATGTTCATGTATGTTCTTAATATTACAGACATACCTAAAATATATCTGTCAAAGTACAATATGAATAAAAACAAAAGGAATACATATTTTAGCTGAGCTATAAAACCTTTTCCGGACCAACATAAATTACGAAATAAACAATAATTTATCTCAAAATGCAGACACCAATACAAAGTTTTATTACATTATTTAACAAACAAAAACTAAAACTGAAATCGAATATGTTGTAAAGACTCACGAAAATTAATGTATGCACGATATACGTGATATGTAATTTCTTTTATACAATGTCATTGTCTTAAGTAAACAAAAGGTATGGTAACAGCCAAAGGAATATTAAAAATTATAAAAAGAAACAAATTATATTTATTATTAACAAACAATTTAACAAACCCAAAATGCGTGCTTGTACATTTAATATACATAATAATCGACACGTAATAGCTAAATAAATAAATACCCAAATATAATCAATAATAAGTAATGTGCACAAAATTAAAAAACACTTCAACGAAACCATTATTTCAATATCTATTGCATAGAGCTAACTAGTTTGAACCTTAGTGCATTCAGATCTGCTGACAGAGGCTCAAAATAGTTGTATATATAGTTTGAAAAATAAACAAATTCGAATTTTAGACGATCACCAACCAAATCATGAACTGAGGTAAAGCCTCTTAATATAAACTTCTGTATCTTGTTCTCACTGAGCCCTGTAAAGGACGAAATTAATTCTTAAACTGAATACTTTCGATAAAATCACATTAAAAGTGTTACGTTATGACCCACATTTACTTTAACTCAATAAACTTCGAAATAATTATAAATACATCCGTTGCTTCACAAGCAAGAACCGTCAACAAATAAACCAAAAATGACTGAATTTGTATTTTAGCGTACTCCGTCGCTAAAGCATGAAATATCTGACGTCACACTTCATTAAACATCCTTATATATGCACTCGTCCTATACCTGATATTGAGCACATTTGCACACAACTTAAAACTATAATTTTAACACATTTAAAGGAATATATATATATATATATATATATATATATATATATA